>JAHWFP010102735.1:2619-66691 GCA_023313725.1 Lithobius niger | reverse complement strand
TTACCTAATACCGTATTTTATTCTACTTATACCCGTTTCGCCGAATGCGGTTTTGCCGAATACCGTTCCGCCGAATTTTAATCAGTGTCTCAATTTTCGGTGAAAGGGCGAAATTCCCGTTTCGCCGACTCCGTTTGGCCAAATCATCTTTTTTATTTCCAATTTGCTTGCCTTGCTCTTGGTGCCGCGCTCGCTGCGGCAACACAAATAACAGCAGAAACCGCAACCAATCAAATTCCTTACGAGTCCTTAGGAATCCTTCTTTAACTTCTCTAATGTTAAATTTAGGCCCTTTCGCTAAAATTTAAGCAGGGCCTAATTTTCGGCAAAACGGGATTGGGCGAAATGGGTACCCTGTAATTAATTGCAAAATGATACATGCGTGTCTCGAAACTACACTTTAGTTAAAATTACGACTACACTAGATACTTTTATTTTGAATAAGTCAGTAATTCACGTTTTTTTTTTTTTTTTTTTACATACTCCTTAATGGATCTTGCTCAGTTATTATTTACAGCGGTCATTAAAAAAAATTAAAACACAAAAACCAGTTCTCTAAAAAAAATTACCGGAAGTAAGCATCACAATCGATGAGACAAAATCCTGCATATAACAAGATTTATTTTCTTCTAAAAAAAAAATGAAGAATGAACCCTGCAAATCCCTCCTAATAAACAAACGAAAAAATAAAAATAAAACGGGAAAAAACCCGTCGACCATAGCTGTCAAAAATACTTTGCCCTAACAAAGCGTGGATTTTGATGTGCACAATACATTTATTTTTTATTTTTGTGGTTGTGTGCATTTAAATAAAAATATAAAAAGTGAACTACACAGCTCATTTTAATAAAAACAACAAAAAATAACAATCTCGTGACTGCGCTGCCGTAAATGACAAAGACGCTATTATTACTGTATGTTTTCTTTTTTTTTTTTGTTTTCTATTATTCCCTTCTTTCTTCTTTTCAGCTTCGTGACAACGCGGCTTATCAGAAAAGCTGCTTATTTTTTCATCTCACCCAAAGTATTTCTCCTATCTCGAACGTCGAAGCGGGAAAGCATAAATTTATTTTCTTTTTCTTTTTTTCCAATAAAATAAAATCTTATTGCCGGCGAAGAGCAGATGAAAAAAATGTTTCATAAAATCATCTGTACAAATCATCGCCTTTGATTGTGACGATTAGAAAATCGGACGGTTCATGACAGATTAAAAACTACGAATGCGACAAAAATGGCGACGTGTGCTCTAGATTTTTATTTATTTTTTCCAATTATTCAACGAACGAATAAAAAAAAAACTATTTGAATGCAAACACACATCATAAAAGCAGATTTGTTGATTCTAGATCCTCGGCAGATTGTGTTCGATGCAGCTTTGTGCAATTTTACGATCACGTGGTGTCTGCAAGCGTGCTAGACGCGTGAACAGAAGTTACAAAATAAGAAATTCCAAAATTACATTACAACTCACGAAGGATAATAACAAAAACTAAAGGCTGGATTTCGGACTGTTAATTTTACTGCACAAAAACTGTAGTGGCTTGGGTTAGGATTCGAATACACGGAAATTAAACCTTCGTTGCTTTCTAATGTAATTCTATGAAATAATAACACTCGATCGTCGCATTTAACCACTACAGGGACACACAACCGTAAAAAAAACAGTATTTCGTTAACGACGACACGTATTACCGTCTCGACACCATGTTGCATGAATGAAGAGGCCTACTCACGAACCCAATTCTCCGTTAGCTGCAACTTACGAAATTAAAACGGCAGGTATACCAATTGGGCCTAAAAGCTGACAATTACGCATAAAATCCAAAACTAGGCCTAAAACATATTTTTAAAACCTGAAATTATGATGGTTACGACTTTTACATTATATAAAAGAGATCGCTATTGCGGTGCGTTATGGAGGTGTGCGCCTAACATTTTCGTTGGAGGCGGCCCAAAAGTGTCTGACAAATGAGCCCATCATTTCTGACACAGGACCAGATAGAAACAAACGGTTTTCACCGTTAGATTCAGGGTCCAAAAATTAGTAAAAAAAAAGAATTTCTAAATAAAACCGGAAGTATGAAGCGGAAGTGGCCCGGAAGTGCACAGAAGATCGGTTGCGACTAGGTAGTCGCTGCAGCCGCTTGTTGATGGAAGTGGTCACTTTTGTTGGAAGCGATCACTGAGCTGCTTGGTGAGTATGAAAGCGCTCAGATTCCGTCGATAAAGCTCTAGAAGGAATCCTGGTTTTAGGTTCTGCTAACCAGTCACAGGCCGCCTCCTTCACATATTCGTCGAGCAATTTCAATTATTCTGTACAACTCACAATGACGAACGCGGGTTCAAAAGAAAGGTAGGAAAAAGATATTTTCGGAATCAAAGACGCATAAAATTGACAGCGATTCCAATGATTTCAAAGCGACAATGATTAGGTCTGTCGTGCAGATTTTCACCAGATTGAATTCAATTTGCCTTTTTATCGCTGCGTGCTGAGCCGAAATCGCACGCGAGGCCTAAATCTCTAGAAAACAAATTATACATATATATATGGCGAAAAAAAAAAAAGAAAACGATGGAAATAGAAACAAAATAATCAGATTATAGGCTGTCAATACAGATTGTTGGAAATGAATTGCGCTAATAATAGACCGACAAGGGAACAAGCATAACTAAAGAGGACGTTTTAAAATTAAAATTAGGAACTAAGCGCGAAACACATTAAATAAAAATCGAATTTCATCACCGCAGCCGCGTTGGCAGATCAAACATAAAAAAAAACTGAATAAAATTGAAGAAATAAGACACTAATTTTCACCCATGCACGTGCCATTATGAAAATAAGATGCCGACCAAATAAGATCACCAAAATCGAACAAGTCAGAAAGTTGCACAAAACTACACACAAAAAAAGATACGTTTCGGGTGCGAAGACTACCCGTTATCAAGCAGCACACTTCACGCAAAAAGCGAGCGTCAATACATAAAATACACTTCAGAGGTAATCCACCCAACAACAAACATCAATCAAAGTTAAAATCTAAAAATAGAAATTATCTAAGCCAATGGTAAAAGCCGACAACAGGGATCCTGACCAATGAGGAAGCAGAATCACCTCCACCCTGCTTTCTGCGATGGATGTAGAGAGCAGCGTCATGTGACGTCATATTAGCTACGAGATACCATCTGGAGGGCATAGCTACAAGGTGCACTAGATTAAAATGTAACGGAAAAAACGGCACTTCTAGTCAAGACAGTGCTTTGAGAGCGGATTTCTTAGGCTTAATAAAACGTTGTTTTCTCCAACAACAAAAATCGCGCGTTATAGGCTTAAGAAATCCATTCTAATAGCATTGGCTTCAATGAGACGATCTTCCTTTCTCCCTCCAGTGCTCCTTGCAGCTAACCCAGTAACTGGCTCCACCATAGAGTTATACACAATAATACTACGTCGTGTCACTGCCCTATAGGATATTGCTCGCTTTTCGAGTGCTGGGATCTAACAATGTCGAGGGCGCGCAGCCCCCGAGCCATTGTTGGATTCCAGCATGAGGAAAGCGGGCGATATCCTTCTTCTCATCCGTTTTGAAGCTATCAGTCCGACGTACATTGTTGAGCACAAGTTAGCGCGAGTGGAATACATTGTTGCGTTTAGCCAGAAGAACGTTTGTTTAGAATAGTCGCTAAGACGCAACGAAAATAGCAACGTTTAATTTTGAAAGCGGTTGCAATGTTGTAATTAACATGAATTCTTGAACGATGTTTTTTACGTTTAAGGTGGTGTTGTTTTGCAGAAATTGTTCCATTTAATTGATTATATTCGGTTGCTTTATTCATATTTTGTCATTTAATGGAAACCAACGTTTGTAAAACAGCGTTTGCAATGTTGTGAGTAACGTGAGTTGTTGACCGTTGTTTTTTTTTTTATCTGTTATGTTTTTTTTTTATTTGTTTCAGTTAATTTATTACATTTGTTTGCTTTCTTCCACTTTTCAGTTAACACAAACGGGGGCTGGGATCCACGTGGAATGCTGAGATCCAGGATGCCAGCCCTCCTTCGTGGATCCCAGCACTCCTCGTCCTCGTTCATTGTTGCTATCCCGTCGTGCTGTATTGTTATAAGAGGACTGAGAGCTTCAAAACGGGTGAGAAGTATTGTTATAAGCGGACGATGCCAGAGCTTCTGGCTGTTGCAGACATAGGGCCTTAGGGCTTTGGGTAGATGACCAGGAGTGGTTAACGCTCGTTAAACCCTTTGAAACCCTTTGAGAGCTACAAAACGGGTGAGAAGGTCACTTGTCAGGCTCTCTATCGTCGGCTTTTAACCCAGCTTAGGTCATTTTTATTTTAAACTAGCAGTCGTACCCGGCTTCGTCCGGGGTATTATTCATGCAGGTTTTTATTTCGCTGTGTTCAGCCGGTGTATGGTTTGAAGGGAAATTTTACCTGTTCACTGTGATGGGTAATTATCATCCTGCAATACTCCCCCTTTCCTGCAATACTCTCACTCCACACTTCCTTCTCTCTTTTCTCCCATCCTCTCCCTCCCCACTCCCGTTCCTTACTTTCCTCCACTTTGCTGGCCGTAGTTAAATTTGGATAGTATTTGAATTAAATACTGCCCCTCCCGTTGTTGCAACATTTAGAAAAAATTGACATGTTTTCCATCCCATACCTATAAAAAATACCTTTTACGTTACGTTAATGCGTAATCATATACTAACAGAAGCGCTTCCCCACACACGGGCATTCCCCGTTTAGCCCCCTCCCGCCCATTTATCGTTTTGGCTTGAGCGATACGTGCTGTGCGACAAATAACTGTCCTTCGTGCATGACGTCATTTAACACTTGCCGGTGAGTGACAGTCCTTCGTGATTCGCGTCCAATAACACTTGCCGCTGTGTTGGTCGCGTCTGACAACAATGAACAAATGTCATCTTCTTTTCAAGGTAAGTGTTAACAATCTTAACAATGTTTCAAGTTCTGGGTAAAGAATTTTTCACGCTCGCCCGTTTTCATTTTAGGGATTATTCTTGTCGTCGTGAATGCTACGAGACTTTGCCTTCCTTTCATAAAGCACCCTCCCCCCCCCCCCAAGCCCCATAACGCAAACGGTGCATCAAACACCATCCGTGCGCTCAATTATTTTTGGCTGGCTAATAAACGCTGATTGAGTGAGCGAACCCATCTATGTATTTTTGTGTGTTTTGTATAGTATTTAACCAAGTTTTACTAATCCTTTAATTTTAATCTTCCAGTGGTTTATGCCAGAGGTTTATGCATCGTTGAAACAATTCGTTTTAGCTGGCTAATAAACGCTGACTGAGTGAGTGAACCCGTCTGTGTATTTTTGCGTGTTTTGTACAGTATTTAACCAAGTTTCACTAATCCTTTAATTTTAATCTTCCAGTGGTTTATGCCAGAGGTTTATACATCGTTGAAACAATTCGTTTTAGCTGGCTTATAAACGCTGATTGAGTGAGTGAACCCGTCTGTGTATTTCTGCACGTTTTGAATATTTCTACGATTTTCCCTATATCCTTTAATTTTAATTTTCCAGCGTCGTCCAGCATCGTTTAAACAATTCTTTGTCGCTGGCGAGTAGTACGATGTGGTAAATTAAGTTTCATTTTGCATTAAAGACTGGCCTTGTGAGGATACAAAATACACAAAATCTGAGAAAGAAAGAAAAGACAACTGCCCGGACTGGGACTCGAACCCAGGAATTTCCGTTTACTAGCCGACTACCAGACTGGTTGCTTCGTTTACCCTTTACCTTGTGATTTCTTCTTTAAGTTTCACTGTTTACAGAGGTATTATTGTTGCCGGCCACTTTGCAACGTAGTAATGATGAGCCTCATGCACCGCTGGTTTAGCGCCGGTGCACACGTGCGTTTTTTGGACGCGCGGCGACGCTGCGGTGACGAAGCCAATCAATGCACACGTGCGTTTTATTAACGCGCGTTGATGCTGCGGTGCCACTTCGGTGACCTATGTGCGCGTTCGGTTCCCTAACCTCGTGTACAAAAAATTATAGTTTGAAACCAATGAGACGATATTGCTTTTTTCGCCTACCTCGTGAACAAAAAATATATTTTAAAACCAATGCGACGAATTTTGGTACATTGATGTACTAATTTAAGACTTACCAGGGGAAAATGTTATACATCCTTTGCAGATTAACTCAAAAATTCGGATAAGTATTACCACCCAATGAGTCTTCAATCATTTCTGCAGCAACATTTCATATTTCAGGATAGTTCTTTACTCCCCCAATAAACGATTCCATGTCTACTTCTTCGAAATTGTACGCCATTTTCGGTAACGCTTTTGCCGTAAACGGCGGACGTGTGCACCGCTCAAGTCACCCAAGGTATTCAGAGACGCTATTGCGTTTTTTTAACGCTGCAGTACCGCTGCGTTGACGGGGGGAATTCAGGTGCAAACCGATCGCACGAGCGGCGGGCGGTAACGCAACGTCGACGCTGGTACGTGTGCAGTACCCAACAGATGTCACGTAAATCACACCGCAAATGCGGTACCGCACGTGTGCACCGGTACTTCAAGTGATTGTTCCAGTTTAAAGTGGTTGTTGGTTACACGGACGTGGAACTTCGCGATCAGGGCTTCTAAGGTGTACATTTTAACTTTGATTGATGCTTGTCATTGGATGGATTACCCATGAAATGTATTTTATGTATTGCTCCCTTTTTGCGTGAAGTGTGATGCTTGATAACGAGCAGTGTTCCGACCAGAAACGTCGCTTTTTTTGTGTACTTTTCTGCACCTTTCTGGCTTGTTCTATTTTGGTTACTGTCTTGGTTTTTTTTTTACCTTTTTGTGTCAAAAAAGATGTCACTGCTGTTAAATGCGTGATTTCGTTAAAACACGAACCATCCGAAAACTCTTTATCGCGCGAAGCTTTTTAAATTAAAAAAAGTTTTAGTAAGGGTTTTAGTCGAGATAGGAGTCCACGGAGAAAAAAAAGTGAGTTTACGCTCAACAGACGCCCCCGCGCGCTATTTCTAAACAAAAATCGATAGCATGTTCTAAAGTACGTGTTTTTCACCGTTACTTTAATGGTGTTTACCATCGCCACCCTTGAAATTCGTGTTACCATTAGAGGGACATTTACTGGGAAGCTTGGAAGAGTGGGGCAGGCTGGGGGACGGGGGGGAGAGAGAGACAAAAGTAAATCGAATTAAATTAAATTAAATTTCTTCGAGGCGGGAAATGGAAACGGGGGAGGGGAGAAAAGTAAAATCGAATGACAAAAGGCACTGATGAAAAGAATTACATCCCTTGAAATGACGGAATAATGCAATTTTTTCAGCTATTCTACCCAGTTACAGCATAGGGCACTTAAGCTGTCTATAACTTGCGGCTAAAAATACACTAACCTAAACTTTTTAATATCAACACTTTTTAATAATACCCCTTCACACCTTCTAAAACTGGACAGTTTTAAACATGCCAAAAAAAGAGCTAAAACATTAGTTACTTTATGGTTAATATGTATTGATGGTTTATACAACACAATTATGAATTCCAAACTGATTGTAAATATGTAGAATATAACTCAAATACTTTATTTATTATTAAAATTATGATATCTAATTGATTTTACAACTGAATGTTACAACGTAAGTAAGTTTCTTTGATGTCTTCTGTATTACGCTGTACGTTGTTTCGCAACCCATTCAAGATCAACGTGATCTTCGGGATGCTTATCGAATAAAATTTAAGAAAATAAAAAAAAAAAATTGTGTCTGGGTTTACCGGCGCTATCACTGTGCACCTTACACTTAACCCCATGTCTGAGACCCTCGATTAAACACCAATCCCATGGCGCATTGCATTCACGAACTGGTAACTCTGCAGCGCCACCTTCGGGTGCAGCCCAATATTACTTCCAGACTTATTGTCTGCGCGGTGTATCTCGAGTCCTGCAAGTATTTTGTGAGCGGCTACGTCTTCCTGGAGGGGGTGGCTTTAATCGATGGCCGCCATTGTTTTTGTAACCATCTTGGATATCAACAAGGTACTCTGCTATAGAAAACGTACAATCGATTATCTGTGTTCGTTTTGCGGAGAACTCAAGATAGGCCGCGGACACTATAGTCAATCTCTCTTATTGGCTACTTCCACTGGCGACTAGGATGGGCTTGGAACCCACGGTGGAAGTTTCAAGACAATCGTTTAGAATTTCTAAAAAAAACCAACAATTTAAACAACTTATAGAGAGTTTTGGGTTTTTTTTATTGTACCAAATGTAGTTGGGCAGCCGCATTTGTAAGTTTTTTTTTCAAATTTCGTATAATGGTAATTAACCATGGGTTTTCACAAAAATGAAAATAGGAAAAAAATTAAGATTGATCAACAAAGAAAATATGTAGAATTTTACTGGGGGGGGGGGGGTGGAGAATTTGTAATACAATAAGTAAATTAACAAAATAGAAGTAGCATAGGGAAATTCTTTTTGGAATTGTAATTACGGTTAGTGTGATAATTGTATAAATGTAAATATTGTATATAACATATTTTACATGGTTTAAATAAAATTAATGTACTCGCACTATAATTTCTCGGGGGCAAATGTAGTGTCTGGTTTACTATCTTACTGGTGCTATTGTGCACCTTGCACTTAACCCCATGTGTGTAACCCTGGATTGCGTTCACCAACTGGTATATTAACCTCTGCAGCACCTCCTTCGGGCGCTTCCCAACATTACCAGGCAACTTCACTATCTTTATTCAATACAGTGTGAAACGTAGTATTATTGTATATAACTCTATGCTGGAGCCTTAATGGGTTAGCTGCAAGGGGCACTGCAGAGAGAAACAGAAGATCGTCATACTGAAGCCGATGCTGTGAAGAGTGATTTCTTAGACCTAAAACGCGCGATTTTTGTTGTTGGAAAAAACAACGTTACTTTAAGCCTAAGAAATCCGATCTTCCGTTGTTTTTGCCTCCATTTTTATGTAGTGCACCTTGTAGTTATGCCCTCCAAAACCCATACTGGTGCCAATATGGCGGCAAATGTCACTGCTCTAGAGCGTGGAAGTGCAAATTAAAACGTACGCAGCATTTTTTAACGTAAATTAGCCTGAAACTGATTACAACGAGTCGTTCCACAATTGGCCGCATCGGGTCGCTACCCAGATGCGGTATAGTATTATCATAGATTAGAAAGTTAACTAGATATGGCATCTTATCGCTTTCAAGCCTATGCGGGACCCGGGCGTTAGCTGCGGTTACTATTACCTCTGAAAATGCTTTGCTTTCACTCTGCTTAGAATGCCGAGCATTAGCAGAGATGTTACTGGCAGCAACTACCGCTACGGCTTCACGTAGGCTTGGAAGAGTTAAGAAGCTTCTAGTTACTTTTCGAATCCATGGTATTATCATCGGGACTTCTTGATCGAACACACCTTTATACTTCACTCCTGGTTGTGTAAGCTTACATCTGGTTTATTTTTTGTTTTATTTGGCGTTCAGTCTTAAAACGGAGTGTGACGGTAGCAAAACAATTAATGTAAGCAACAGAGGATCACGTCACCGAAAGTTTTGTTGATTTTCGTCTACAATAAACAGCGCTACTCAAAAACATTTTCGTTCATTTTGACGTGATAGAAAAACCCCAATGAAGCGCCGGATAAAGAGATGGGGGTTGATCGATAACCCTTACAGCCTATGCAATACGGATACATTTAACTCGAGCAGGTGGATTGCCGATACCAACCGATACTTTACCGATCTCCGATACCTGAATTCATTGCCAGTATTTACAGAGAGCATATTAGAATGAGCTAGAGTTTTAAGGATAGAGTTTTAATGCTTACTTGAATTTGGCTGCTTTGTTGTATTTAATTGCTGTATGGTCAACCAATCTCGTTTACATTATTAATTCAAAAACCTTGAACTACGTGTCGAAGATTTTTAATTAATAATGCAAACAAATTTTTAAAAATGTACTACCAGCCGATGTCATAAGTATTGGATCGGAAATGGCAACACAAATATACCGATTTTGGTTTGCAAATATCTTAAACTCAAATTTCTCACTACTTTGGAACCAGATGAGACAGATACATGCAGTTTGCCGTATTTTAAAGCGAAATTCTAGCAGCATATTCGTGGCTAACCTATAATTTGCTAGCTAGGAAGATTCTGTTCGCTTTTTGCTTTAAAATACCGCAAACCGCATGTCTTTGTTTCATCTAGTTCCAAAACTTTGGAGTTGGATGAGACAGAGACATGTGGTTTGAGGTGTTTTAAAGCAAAATTAGAGAAGCATCTTCTTGGCTAACCTGTAATTGGCTAGCTAGGAAGATGTTGCTCGCTTTTTGCTTTAAAATACCGCAAACCGCATGTCTTTGTCTCATCTGGTTCAAAATTAAGCACGAGTTTATAGTTTCTGAAGCTATTTAAAGGCCACAATAATGATAATAATAGTAGTAAATTTAATCGTAACGAAACTTTTAGGCTCATACATAGGCTTGGCTGACACTAAGTTAGCAATACGTAAAATTCACAACTAAAAAAGAAACACGCACTGTGCAATGAAACAAAAAGGAAGCATTTAACAATAAAAAAAACTACACCAAGCTAAAAAATTGGATTAGTCTAAAGGAACCCCAATCGTAGAGCTTTACATGGTATCATATCGACACCAACCCGCTTTAAAACTTCGACGACATCCACCACCCTTCGATGTAAATCGATCAAGAAAAAAGCTGCACCTGCAAATGGAAGCTCAAAAATAATAAAGACAAACTAGATATACTAAAGAAATCCATTGTCTCAACTTGATGTCGGTAATTTTACGTCCATCAATTCGTCGCTATCGTCGTTTAATGCAGCTTTAAGGTTTTGTTGATCATTTCCGACGCGGGGACCTTTTCCCTCCTAGGCCTTAACGACTTCAACTTCTTTTTCTTTTGTTGAATTCGCCCTCACAACCTCCCCTCAAACGCACTTTTCTAAATTCCTTCCTTCAAGTCTTGGGTCTGAGCCAAAGAGGTTTGAAACGATGATTTCTACCAGAATAGGTTTCATAGCCTTTCATAGTCTCCTTTCTTTCTCTTCTCAGACGGGATAAAGTACTTTACAACCAACGACTTGTAGCGAACGGCTCGAGGAACCGTAGCGAGAGAGTGCTAAGGTAGACAATTTTTTTTGTTTTTTGTTTTTAATGTTTCAATAAACAGCCGTTAAAATCGTGTGAGTGGGTAATGGCGGCGCTGCCGTCATGGTTTTCGTTACGGATCCGAAGAACCGTAACAAAAGAGTGCTAGGTAGACATGATTTTTTTTTATGTTTCCTCCGAATGCCGTTAAAATCGTGCAAGTTAGTAATGGCGGCGCTGGAATCGTGGCCTCCTTTGCGGATGATTAAATGATTTCCGGTAACGATGATTCAAGAAGCGCCGTTAAGATCGTTTTAGTTAGTAAAGGCGGCACTGTAGTCACTTTTTTTTTTTTACTGTTGATGCAAAAATACACTTCAAAATTGAAGTTGGGTTACTATCGTAACGTTGTAGTAGTAGTCAATTTAATTTGTAAATGTCCTTATTTATAATTCGGTGAAACTGTTAAGGCCAGTGTTTGTCCGTTTGCAACGGACAAAATGTTTTTTTTTATTAATCTGCCGCCGTTAGTAAGAGAATCTATGTTCACTCTGGTTCTTGTTAACTCTTGTTCACGTACGTTTTTATTTCAATAAAATGTTGTGAATTTTATACCAACCTGCTGATTGGCATTAAAAAAAAACCTGGTTTTGAATTTTTTTTCAAAAAAAATTCACTTTATCGTTCAGCGTGTGAGGTTAGTTGGTTTGGTGTTTATTGCAAGTGTTTTGAGCATGTCTGAGTGTTTTTTTTAGTGTTTTTAGTGTTTTATTATGACTTAAAGTCGATTTAGGCTTGATATAGGGAGTGCAGCAGCCTCCGAAACATCGTTTCTTTTCTATTTTCTGTGCGCAAACTATAGACTTTTTTTACAACAAATAACAACAACAGAAGTCAAACATACAAGAGCAAGCAATCACATTGCCAAAATTAGCAAAACCTTTGTCCGAATTCACTCCCCCCCCCCAAAAAAAACCACAATTAACACAAAGGTGCATCAAAGTGATTGTGTTTACGTAAACTTAAATATTTGTGCTAGCAACTCTCAAAAGCCTCAGTAACTTAGGCTTACAGAACCTAAAGACGATTGTAAAAAAAAATACATGGGAACTATTCATAAAAAAAAGTAGAGATGACAAATTATATCAAAAGAATAATTTACGATCTTTAAAATGTACATTCGCTAACTTGCACTGAGTCCCATGTTAAATTTCGTAAACCAATTGCTAAACAATTGCAAAGTAGAAGTGTAAATGATGTGATATCGTATCAAAATCCAAAACTTGCCAAAAGGTCGCTAAGTTGAGAATGGCACGGCCCTTCAGAGTAATGATATCAATTACAAAAAAAAAAAAAATACCGAGTGATATTTCAGACACTAAATGAATATCAAGAACATTGATACTTACTTACTTTACTTTTACTCATTTTCATTTTTTATCCTCTTGATCTCTTTTACAATGTTTTTATTATAGGTTGCCAGGCGTTTGGTGAAGCTGATACTTTCCTTTCTCGCATTTTAAATGCTGTCCTTTTTTGGCTGGATGTCAGTGACTCCCCGGGGTCCTTTCCTGCCCGGTGTGCTACTGCACCAAACATTTTATTATTATTATTATTAACATTCTTAACAAGATTTTCATTTATTCGTTTTGGTAATTTGATGCCCCTCTTTCAAAAGCCTGAACCATTGTCAACTTGGTAATCCTTTAACAAGTTTTTTGGTTTTGGAAATGACCCAGCATCCATTTTGGTGGCTATACTCGTTTCAGTATTCAGACATGTAGCTGAGGACTGTGTACGTCTTGCTCAACTTTAAAGCCATTTTCTTACAACCTCTCACCTTCAAGCTAATCGCGTCTCCAGAAAATGATAGGGTTAGCCCGATAGCGACGTGGCGAGGCACCGATGCCTTACTCCAAAAAGTGATCTGCAGCTTTGCTTGTAAGCCCTGTATTACTGTATGGTCTATACTTTTTAAACATTTAGCCGGAAAAAAGGGACAAAATCGTCCCGCCTGCTCTTAAGGGGAGTAGTTTTGTGGACGTAGTGCTCCACCTGTCCCCATTTCACCCCATTTCACCCTGGCCGAGCCACAGGGAAGTGGAGACTAGTCAGATTTTTTTGCACAACAGGAGAACAGCAGAACTATTTTTTTTTTTTTTTACAATAGGTCTAAAGCTGGAATGGAAACGAATCAATAACTGTATTAAAAAATGCCAAACTCTGTTTTTGTTATAGAATTTTACTCCTAACTTGAAAGATAAATGGAAAAAATGTCGAAAACTACAACAGTAAAAAAAAAAATTTATTTTGGGAACGACACGAGGAACGCAGCGGATCCAATTTACTAATTTCATTTCTTTAATTTTGGGGTAGGTGCTGAATTATAAAATAGATCAAGGGCCGCATTGTGTGCCCCTTAATCTTTTTTACTGATTTAGACATGGTTAATGTGAGAGTTGAGAAGGAACAATGTCACTGCGGACAGTTACGCAGTGAGAGATTACACATTTATCAGATACTAGCCACATTGCTCGCTCCATTGGCGTCGTCTCGCTTTGCTCAAGGAGGTTTGTATGAACAACCTACGACGTCATGAATAAATATTATGAAGGTAAAAAAACGTTGACGCTATTTTTGCAGGTTTTTTCGCAGGTTAGGGTCTTAACATCAAGTTACAGCGATGAAAATAAGCCTAACCAAAGCGCAATTTAATTATCTTGCCTTTCGTTCTACTCCCATCTTTGTAGGTCCCTTGGTTCAAGAGGAGTAGAGGTACAAACACGCATGCACATCATACGTTTTTAATAATGTAGATTACATGTTAGCGAGATCTAACCCCCATGATGGTAGCCCATGGTACCCCATGGTAGCATCCAGTTCCCCAAATGGCTTTGTGCAAACGAAATAGAAAGCGATATCTACAATTTGGATACTCTCTCCTGATATTGCTTAGTAAGTTTTCGCAAGCAAAGTATAGGACTAATTACTTAATTGTGGGCCTAATCACAAGTATGTAGGCCTGAAGAGTATGTGTCGTGCTATCCAGTAAAATGGCAGAATACTGCTGCTGTATTTCTTTAACGTTTAGGGGAACTCAATTACTTATGCTATGTTATTCCACATCAGTAATTGCTATTGTTTTGTAAACATTCGCATGCAAAGCATAGACCAAATTACTCAAATATAGGCTTAATCACAAAGGTATAGGCCTAATTATGTGTCGTGGAATCCAGCAGAATGATAGAATAGTACTGCTGTACTCCTTAGCGTTTAGGGGAAACATTGTCCAGCTATAAACCTCACGCTATGCTATGCTATGCTGCTGATGGATATCCCTTTTACCCTTGATTAGACAAAACACCACCAGGAAGTCAAAACTAAAATTGAAAATACGAGCTTATAAAGTGGACGCCAATTATACATTCTTGCAAAACCGTTCTCCCACATAAAGATCATCCACATACATTACACCAAGCTGGGGTTACCGAGTTCATAATAATAAGTCCATCACGTCTGAATTTCAACGGATTTCAATTTGGCACACCTGGTATAGGATAATGCACCGATTAAGCAGAGGTTGGGAAAGCGACCGGAATATGTTACGAAAAGTCATCAAACTAATGGCTCACTGATTAAAAGAGTTTTCGACTGATAAAGCCCTTTTATTAATGATAAAAATAGACCAATTCTCTGGCGCAGATCAAAAATCAATCCACCCCCGAGGGAATCGTTAGCAATTTTTTTTCTGCAGTCAATTTAACGAGCGTTTTCTGCAGCTTATTTTTTTTTTCAGAATACGAACTGCTCCACTAAAACTAGCCAGAAGAGTTCGTTCGTTGAGACGAAAGTCCTTATAAGTTTCAAACCCCTACCCTCTCTCCCCCCTCAAAAAAATCCCCACCCTTACTCACAATCCAAAGGGGTCCCCTAATCCCAGTCTTCTAGACTTGGAGAAGCCGTAATATCCCTCTCCCCCTCCCCCAAAGTAATTCATCTGGCTTAAATCCTGAGCTGAAAGCAAACGCAGGGAGGGTCAAGTTACCCAACCTGATGTCGCAAGAAAGATTACCATGGTTGTAAAACCATCCCGGGTCTTCGGATAGTGTCTTGGGGGAGGACGGGGAGGAGGAGGAGGTAAAAGAAGATGTTGGATGGTTGGACATCCATGAGTGCTGACTGCTATTTCCCTTTTCGTCCTGCTCAACCCTGGGCGGCCGGCCACCCCATCGCAAGTCTTATTTTCAAAGTAAAAAACCTTGCGTAAAAGAAAAAAAAAATGGCGGCGCAAGCTGAACGTAAAAACTTGAAACGGCGCCAATTTCATTTCGTTGGATTCGTTTAGTGGTGGATTCAGAAGCAGAGTGTAAAAGTTAGGCCATTGCAATCATTGGAATTGTTTACCAAAGGGTAAAAGAAGGAAAAAAAAAACATTTGTAAAAAGCGAATTCTTCCCGAACGAGTATCTAGATTCGAGTTCCCGCCTTCTCATAACCAGAATCGACTACTAAACTCACGGAAAAACTAATCAAATTTGATAGTTTTCTACACCCTGGATTCGTACAAATACGAATTGAAACCAGCTTACATTCTTTGCTCTAGGCTTCTATCTCTTAAAAAATACGGAAGAGCAGACCGTGGGATTGGAAGAAACACCTTTCTCACCCGTTTTGAAGTTCTCAGGGTCAAAGGGTTTTAGCGAGCGTTAACCGCACCTGTTTTGAAGCTCTCAGTCCTCTTAACAACAATACAGCGCGACGAGATCGCAACAATGAACAAGGATTGGGATCAACGGTGGAGTGCTGGGATCCGGATCCCAACACGATCGTTTGTGTTAAATGAAAAATGGAAGAAAACAAACAAATGTAATAAATTACTGAAACAAAAATAAATAATTAGAAAAACATAAAACATAAAAAAAAAATCGTTGTGTTTTGTCGGGCAACAGGTCGTCTCACTTAGGGATGGTGTTTTTTCCCTTTTTTTCCCTCTTTCTTTTAGATTCTCTTTTTCTTTTTCCTATTCCTCCGTATTAGCGCGGATAACGAACTAGATGGTAATGCTCTCAAGAAACAAACAAACAAACAAACAAGTGCATTAAGCTGACGATATACAATCGACAATGCGACTGAAAATATCCAACGTTTGTTACATCGTGTCAACAGACGAAGAGCATCGTAAAAGCATGCATTGTTTTGATTCCGAAGTAATGACGTCACCAAATCTCATCTTGAGTAATTTCGAAAAATAATTGTCGTTTTGTTTTCATAATTCGAATTCTAATGTTCAGTAAAGATTGTGCGATCAGGTATTTCATAATTATTCACAAATTTTGTTAAAAACTACAGCTAGTTGAAACAAACCTCTTTGTTAGCTTCGAAAAAAGCAAGCGTCGTCTGCTTCGAGGATTGGTTTGGGAGCAAACACGTCACCCACTGGGGCATCTTGGGTAATCTCGCCCGTGTATACTTGACAACCGGAAATAGCTCTGCTATAGTTCAGATACGTGCAATTCAGTGGACCTATCTGCTAATAGAAGGTCCCTGACCAAACTCTTCCAATCCCAAACTTTCCCAAACCTACCCAGTATCTGATGACGTATTTCCCCCTCAGTAAATCGCACCATAGATATCACGCCCTTTTCGACAGGTTGTGCAAAGTGAATTTCGTATCGACAACGTGACCTAGAAGCCGCAATCCCAACAGCAATCGAGCTGCGTGACGGTACGAACTTCCGTTTTGTTAGGAGCAGCCATAGTCACCCTGGTTAGCATGCATTAAACCCACGCATCAAATTCAGCTGCCACTAGGCTGAAGAGGTACGCTGTATACTCGTCCAAAGTTGAAAACGTGATTGTGTAGGACTGGGTCTGTCCGTGTGTAAATCCGCTACATGATAACATCCTTACATAATAAGACCGGTCATGTCAATATGACGAGAGCTTCGTTTTCTCTTTAAAATCGGTGTTTTGGGAATAAAATACGTTCGCAACTACAGCAAAATTCACGAACCTATATAACTAAGAGCGTAACATTTGTTTGTTTCTTAGTTTGTGTGTGTCCGCAATGGTATTGACGTCCGCAAAGGGAATCTCGATAATCTTATTTCGTTTGTTTGTTTGTTTGTATGTCTGTCAAACGGAATTCTCCGTATAAGTAAGGACTCGAACTGTGTTTTCAACAAAGAGGCACAGTACTGATGACGTCATATATTTTTCTAGTCACAATATTTTCATGCAAATGGGATCTAGGCCTCCATGTCTCTTAACCCTGGGTCTAACTAAATTCAATGAAACTTTGGACGACTGTTAACGGGAAATCACCGTATTTTCATGCAAAGAGGAAATCTCAATAATGCTCTGCCATTCTCAGAAATTTCGAGGGGCTTTCAACAATGGCAATACGTGAGAATGGAAAATTCCTTAAAAAATAGAGCAGTGACATTTGCCGCCATATTGGCACCAGTATGGGTTTTGGAGGGCATAACTACAAGGTGCACTACATAAAAATGAAGGGAAAAACAACGGAAGAGCGGATTTCTTAGGCTTAAAATAACGTTGTTTTCTCCAACAACAAAAATCGCGCGTTTTAGGTCTAAGAAATCACTCTGGACAGCATCGGCTTCAGTATGACGCCCTTCTGTTTCTCTCTGCAGTGCCCCTTGCAGCTAACCCATTAAGGCTTCAGCATAGAGTTATATACAATAATACTACGTCGTGTCATTGCTCTATAGGGCGTGCATTCAAATAAATGTTAGATTAAAAAAATATATATTTTTTCAAAGAACCGTTACTTTTTTTGTCATTACTTCTTGGAATTTTTTTTAAGCTAGCCATATGAGGGGGGAGGGGGCTGTTCTAGTTATACCAATTATTATTTTTTTTTAAATAGTAAAATTCAGACCACTAAGGTACGTAGTAGAATAGGAGCAGTAACGCCGTATTCATTTGGGAGGCTCGCATCTGTAGCCATTCGTTTAGCTACCTGCAAGGGGCACTGGTACAAAAAAAACATTAGCATCATTTTTTTGCCAAACCAACGCAGTGAGAGCGGCTTTCTTAGGCCTAAAAATCATTGTTTTGTCGAATCGCCTACGTTGTGAAATATACATTAAGGTTGTAAATCGGAAAAGCAGCGATTCTACGTACGTAAAATTGCGGCAGCTGCAAACAAATCAACAAAAAAGGCGCATTTTTGTTGATTTGTTTGCAGCCATTGTTTTTTACCTCCATTTTTAACCAGTTCCTCTTACAGCTAGCTAAACGACTGGCTTCAGAAGTAAATACGGCTTTATTACTTTTGCTCTATAGCCAGAGTTGTTTCGGGGCTAGAGTTAATGTTTTTTCTCTACTTTTCTGTGATGTTAAAGACGAAAACCCAAGGGCTCAACAAGAGTTAAATAAATACAGATGCAAACCTATTTACGTTGTCTTTTGGACTGCCTGAGCGGGGAATCGAACCCACGATCTTTGAAACCAACGGCCGAGGTTCTACCGCTGAGCCGTACTGACACGGGGCTTAGGCAGTCTGACATATAAATCCAAAAGGCAACGTAAATAGGTTTGCATCTGCATCTATTTCTGTGCGGTAGTACGTAGGCCTCTCTGGATGGCGCCACATGTACAAAAATGGGCTAAAAGAAATAAAATGGAGTTCACTTAAAAAAGATCAAAGTTATGAGGACTGGAGGTGGAGGTCATCCAAACTACACCTTGAATGGGAATCTCCTTGATGTTGTTTTCACAGATGGAATCATCCGATTCGGAATCACCTTGGGCTCATCATCGACAGAAAATTAAAGTATGACGCACAGTGCTTTTCTGTGGCCAAGAGACACAATCGTTTGATTTAATACTTTAAAAATCATATTTCCGTTCAGAGCACATCTGTCGCGCATATTGCCTTTATTCGACTAATTATGGATTACTGCGCCCGAATTTGGTTACCAGGACATCACAAATAAATCGTTTGTGTTGAAAAAATACAGAGACGAACAACACTTCTTGCTGGTATAGCCCCACTTGCCCTACGAGCATGCTGCAACAAATCCAGCTTACCTCTCGGGAAGAGCGAAGAGTCCGTGGAGACATGCTTGTACTGTTTTAAACTTTTTAATAACGATTTGCCTCGCCCTTAATATGAATGAAATGCGTAAAACGAAAGGAAACCAAGGGTTAGAACCAACTGTGGAAAGTTCTCCATCTGTTTCAGAGCCATCACAGCTTGGCACTGCCTTCTGGAACACGTCGTGAAGGCTGCGTCTATTGAAACCTTCAAGAAACACTTTGATGAACGTTGTATAACCTTTAGCAGATTTCTGTTCGACTGCTGGGCCATATAAGTTTTAATTCTGACCGTCATTATTGTATGTTATGTTATGTTATTATGGAGGCTGCACCGATACCGAAACTGGAGCGGATCGGTCGCCGATATTCGTGGTGTCGGATCGGTATCGGCACTTTCACTGAAATATCGTTAACCCGGGAACCGTTCGAGATTATGACAAGCAGTTCGCAACGTTTTGCTCAGGAAATCCCTGACCTTCCCAGCTGTGTTGTAACTGATAGTTAGCATTTATAAAAAAAAAATTATTTTCATAATTATTGGACTTTTACAGAAAGCTTCACCGTTGAGGAAAAATTGGGGATACAATTTTAGATATCTGTATAGGCGGATCGGCGTAGTTGGTATCGGGGCAGCCTGAGTAATTATGCCTACGATTTTAATTTGTGAGGCATAATTACTAGGCTGCTTAGGTTTCTAGAAAGGCTAAATAATTAGTCATAGTCTGCAAATTAATTTTCACTTTTACGGCTGCCAGCTAGGGTAGCGTGTGAGGCTACCATGCTCCTTCAGCGTCTATGGGAACTATTCTGGCCAATTCTGGACAATCTTTCGGCCCCTACGATGATCGGAGGTTTCCCGGATCGAATTCCCGGGTTGGCAACACCCTTTACCAGATATTTCTTCTTCTGTAAAAAGTCTGTTAATGTTCAAAATTGAGCCGGTTCAGCCACACGAGCGTTCAATGGCTTTGGCTGACTTAAGGCTCAAAAAAAATTAATTAAAAAAAAACAGTAGGCAAGTGCCAACAGCACGATTAAAATTAATTTAAAAAAAAAACACTAAAGCCGACGAAGTGAAGAAAATCACTCGTGGAACATGTGGTGCCTTCTAGATGCGAATAGCAGAACTAACGAATTCTCGTGTTTATGTAGGCTGTGTCGCTATCCCAAACTCTCGAATATCAAACACTTCAGTTTTACTTTCCAGGTCACAATCAAATCTGGATTTGCGGAGTGCTACCTAGTTGCAATCGTGTCGATTTCAAAAATGCAAGTCACTCAACGTGCATTTGCCTTTCTTTTTATACCAGCTCTAGGGCGCATCCAGCACAGAAAACGTTTATCAAATTCGGTTCTTTTCTTCTCGCGCGCTGTCGTTCGCGCCCCTGAACAAATCGGAAAGCGTCCCAAACATTGCTCATCCTCGCCTTCCTATTGGTCAAGTGTAGCGTTCGACATTCGACGTCATTTATCAAGGAGTAACTCACCGTAAAACATATCAGCAGCTGAAACGAGGTGAAGGGGATCGACAGTTTTGCAACCCCCCCCCCCTCCCCTCCCCCCACACACCTCCTCCCCAACTCTGCCGTTAATCGATGTAACGTACACCTGGAAGGGTACGAGTTCAGGATACAGTGATGTAACGTTCGACGATTATAGCCATCGTTACGTTCGGAGGTAAACAAAAGCACTGACATTGATTCACGCTAAGCCAAAGAAGACACGACGGACCCATTATTGTGAACTGATTAGGGCAACAAGTGAGCAGCAATAACGATGAAAAATAAATGGTTTCGCGAGTACTGGAATTGAATCCAGGTCGCTGTCATGGGCATTTGTGTATATGTATATACTTCAAATCGCCGCGCAGCATGCACGGGTCCAGCTAGTATACATGTGAACCAGCTGGACCCGTGCATGTTGCACGGTGAATTGAAGTTCCCGGTCTTAGTCTCGCCCGATGTTTGGTCTTCAAGGAAAGTATTTAAACAGAATAAATTCTACTAAAATTACCCAATAAAACACAATGGTCGCACAAATTTTAACCGGGAATTCAATTCATCCCGTTGTCAAGTGCTCTAAAAAGCGAGGGAAAAAATCACATGTCAAAGTCAAAGAACACTATAATTAAAAACATTCGCCTTTATGTTTTAACTTTTTAAACTTTTTAATTATAGTGTTCCTTGACTTTGATGCTCACTCACTTTTTAGGGCACTTGACAACGGGATGCATTGAATCCAAAACGACGTGCGACCATTGTGTATATTTGTTCAATTTTTGTAGGCTTTATTCTGTTTAAATCCTAACTTTTGCTTTCAGCTAAAATATTCCTGGAAAGTAAACGGAGTTTAACTATGTTCACAAATGCTGTAATTTTACTGACGGCTAATGGCTTTTTTTTTTTAAATAAATAAAATAAATATATGTTTCAAATGTCATTGAACATTGTATATTACCTAAGGTAAAAAGTCTATTGCGCATTGTGTAAATTGTGTATTTTTTTTTATTAAAACCTGTTTAATTTAGTTCACTTTTTTACGAGTGGTGTCATGACTGGCTAACAGTTTTTTTTTTTTTTCATTTTTTCTTCTCATGAACAGTGAGAGGTAGACGACAGATTTTGTTAAATCTCTACTTGTGAATCGGGTCGGAAAACTCAACGGTAGAAAAAAAAAAGGGGGGAGGAGGGAACGAAGAGAAAAAAGTTAGCACAGAAGACGGCAAATGTAACCCCATTCTGATTTGCTTTGCATTTGTAGTTTTCATTCTTTAAACACTATCCGGTCGCGGCTAAAATGTCAAATGGCTGCCCCATCTCCTTAACGTCTACCTTCTCTGCATAACACGCAGGACACCATTGCAGCCCTCACGTTATTTCGGGGGCAGCAATAGTAATCAGTAATTTGTTATAAGTCTCACCGTGGACTTATACACTATTAGGGCGCGTTTACGCAACAACTCGCCTTTGCATTCTCGCAGCTAGAAGCTAGAAATCATCTGAAACTCCAACATGGCGGCGGTTTTACCTCTGTCGACTCGGAACAAAAACATTCAATAATGTGAGTTCAGAAGCGACTGAGAAAATTTCGTCACTGAAAAGTGTAACTTATTGTCAGGGATTATAAGACTTAGAGCATTTACTAAATCGACGTCGGATTCAGCTAACAGGTAGCGTCGTTACCATGGCAATGACATTTCTGTCGTCGCGATTAAAATCTAGCTGCCAGAATGCAAAGGCGAGTCGTTGCGTAAACGCACCCTCACAGTGGGACGATCCATGGCATCCCCAGGATCGATTTATGCTTAACAAATTAAACAGGAATTACTAGAATTCTCCGTGCTTTTCGGCTATGAGGTCGAGGATGGAAATTCGCTCCAATTAACACAGTTTTCTCATATGAAACATTAACACATTGAAAGTTATTTGGTGAATGTTTTCCTGGGAGCGGTAACCACTCGTTGGTTTTCTGCCCCTCCAACTACGAAACTACAAAGCTGCAACTCTACGAAACTACACACTACTACCACTAAAACTAAGACTAAAACTAAAACAACTTCAAATAGTGACAACAAGTCAGCAACTCTGACGGCATGACCTAGCGCAGAAATTCACCGCTGATTTTAGCCATGGCCTAACAAGATAGAAAAGTCACCTCTGTCTTAGCACCCGAAACGTATTCGTTATTCAATTTTTTTTATTATTATTGTTGAACAATGCGGACATATTTTTTATATATGTCAATTTTGGCATGTCGAAGATCCTGGGTATTCCGTTAGGATTTCTTCAACTATAAATTGTCCCTCTTGTCGCCTGCAGTGGGATCGATTGGGTTCAGGTCCCTTAGTAACTACGACCGCCGCCATTTCGTCGTGTTGAAATACAGGAGCGGAGCGTGGGATTGTATATCATAGAAGGAGAGTTTCCAAATGTGGATATGTGGAGGGGGGTAGCTGCGCCGATATTTATGATCCCCTTTCGCCCGTTACTTTACAGTCTTCTATACAGCCGCACCGGATGAGACGACTAGTGCAACGACTTTGTCCGTCCGTCGCTTTTTTTCAAATCCAGACCGTTACGAGACAGAGACGACATGCTATGCACCATTAGATTTAGTGAGCGAAAGTTAGTTTAAAAAAAAACATGGCAAATTAAAACATTGTTGCTTCCTCATAGCTAACAGGCTTTTTCGACGTAACTAAATTAAGTAATAACATTTCATCGTCGCATTTACACCGTAAGAATGAAATTGAACCGTAAAAAAAAAGGTTTCGTTAACGACACATAATAGCTTAATTTAAAATAAGTCTCGACGCCATGCTTGAACCAAATTCTCCGTTAGTTGCTACTTACGAAATTAAAACTGCAGGCAAAAAAATAAGCCTAAAACTGAAAATTAGGCCTATAATATCACGTTGCCACTGCATCTTCCAAGTTGCTACGAGTCGCTGCTGGCTTCACCAACAACACGATATTATGACGTCTCTCCATTGCGTCTCTCCAGTCACTTTGTACGCTACCACTGATATATATAAATACGTGGCGCCGAACACAGCAACTGTGTGCTGAGAGATGCATCGTGTTGCATAAATGAGTAGGCCGCAGGCTTACTATCCTATCCAATTCTCCGTTACCTGCTACTTACGAAATTTAAATGGCAGCCAAAATCTACGCCTAAAGTTTTACGTTTAAAATCTAAAATAGGCCTAAAAGCTAAACACATTTTTAACTGGCACTTGTGATGGTTTCTGCTTGTATATTACATAATAGAGATCGCTGTTGCAGTGCACGATAGAGGTGTGTGCCTCTACATACGCGGAAGCGGCGGAAATGTACAGAAGACCGGTTTCGAATAGGATAGTCGCTAGCCGCTTGTTTCATTCCCTCCCTTCCTTCCTCCCTTTCTCCCCAACTCCGTTCCTCCTTCCTCCCCCTCTCTTTTCATTTTTGTACTGAATCCTCCACAGGTTGTTTTCCCGTATCGTTTCGTTTTTTAGTCTTCTGTACGGCCGTACCGGCTGAGAAGACTATTGCAACGACTTTGTCCGGCCGTCCGTCGCTTTTTTCAACTTCGCAACGCTACGAGAAATTGACGACCACTGTTTACAACGTTCGATTCAGTGTCAAAAGTTAGTTAAATAACATGGCAAATTTAAACATCGTTGCATCCTTATAGCTAATAGACTTCTTCGACGTAACTAAATTAAATAATAACTGAATTGAATTGAAATCTTTTGAATCTTTGAATTGAATTGAAACCTAAACTGAACTTGAATTGAAATCCTAAAGATTTGTGTTAACGCAGCTGTAAAAACAAAAACATTTTAGCTTCGTTTAAAAGAGTCTTGTCGCATTGTTGCATGAATGAATAGGCTTACGATCGAACCAAATTCTCCATTAGGCCTATCTGCTACTTACGAAACAAAAACTGCCGTTAAAAAAATTAGGCCTAAAAAATGAAAATTTGATATAAAATCACGTTACCATGGCAACGTCAATAGTTGCTACGAGTCGCTGCTGCAGCGTTTCTCCTGTCCCTTCCCTACTACCACTGATCTATATTAGGCTACATTGCGCATTACGTTGTAACACTGTAACTGTGTGCGCGGAGGCATACCGTGTTGCAAAAATGAATAGGCTTACTGTATACAATCCAAACCTCCGTTAGTTGCTACTTACGAAATGAAAGTTGTAAATTAGGCCTAAACGCTGACAATTATGCCTAAAACATAAAATAAGCTTAAAAGCTAACACATTTGTAACGGGCAATTTTGATGATTACTGTTTTTAGATTATATAATAGAGATAGCTGCTGTAGTGTATGATAGAGGTGTGCGCCTCAACATTGGAAGTGGAGGAACTGTACAGAAGACCAATGCGACTAGATAGTCGCTGTAGCCCCTTGTTATTCTCGACTACGAAACAGGTATTTGCCAGTATTTGCTGGGTGCTCCCTGATCGTTCACTGCAACAGTCAATTTTTCTTTGTGTAACACTCCCCCTTTCCGTCAATCCTCTCCCTCCGCAAAGCAATATCGTAATCAAATAGTGGCTGTAACATAAGCACTACCGCACCAACGGGCATTCCCCGTTCAGGCCCCTCCCCACTCCCAGTAGCGTACGAAAAATAACTGTCCTTCGTACATAACGTCATGTAAGACATGCCTTTGCGATGACAGCGCAGAGCAAATTGTTAGTCGAGGCAACAATGTTCCAATTTCAACTTCTTTTCAGGGCAACAACGTCCCAGTTTCACCTTCAAGCCAAAGAATTGACACACTCGCACGTTTTCATTGTTCCCCTTCCGGGGGTCGTTGCGGTTGCTTCATTTCTGCTATGAGACTTTGGTTTATAATGTAAGACGAAGATATTTCGCTTAGGAGCAGACTTAATGATGATGATGAGGGATCATGATTAAACAAACGAAGCTTCAACAATCAGCAAGGTGGCAAGCGGGCTCATTATTGCCACGGTAGCAAAGAAAAAGGGCGAGAGGCCGACAATGAAATGGATATGCGCTCTAACAATTAGAAACAAACACTATGATTGCTTCAATAATGCTGACTATTACAGCCGAGTTTAGGCGTACGTTACGCCGGGGAACAACTAGTTCTTACTAAAGTGATGTTTTAGCTGATGGTGGCTCATTATAATTGATCTTTGGTGGTATCATGTTTCTGGCAAGGCTCTAAGGCTCAGTCATGATGTATTTCGTTTCTTTCCGTGTTTTGGCATGTTTTTTTGTTTTTTTGCCACTGGCCTTTTCGTGTTGGGTAAAAAGGTTCTGCTCCGTGGGCTGCTGTTTTTAAACCCACCACCTTCGTGCGAGAGAGAGAGAGATAGCGAAATTTATTTTTATCAATTCAAAATCCCACTTCAATAAAATAAAATCGGGATTGTTTTTTTTTTCATGCAATCCGCGAGTCGCACGATTATTTTCTCGGTTCATTTTGTGTTTTTGAACGATCAACCAACCCTCGTCGCGTGCACTTTGGGTGCTATGGGACACGAACGAGCAAAACTTTGAATCGCTTTCTCCAACACATCCCCCCGTTTCTCCCCCACCCCGTCCCCCCTCCAACTTCCGTACCAAAACAACATCACTTTCTTCCTGGCTTTCAAAATCGCATCTTGTGACTTCTCGTGTTTCAAATTTCCGACCAAATTTCCTCTTAAATGATTTATCGCGAGACGTGGGCGTTTTGTTTAGCGTTGGCCGCGAGATGCCACTGGCGCTGCAGTGTCGTTTTCGGGAGAGAGCATGCGCAGAGAGGTAAGAGAGAGCGAACGCTTCTTGTGGTTGGTTCCACAGCACGCCGGTATAGTTGCATTTCAAGGTGGTGTATAGATTCTTTTTCGTCGAAAAGTGGAATTAGAAACACGAATGTTGGTCTTAGCGCCCCCGAAAATCAGTAGGGGTGATGTCTGGTTCTTAGAGCCATAGGTATAATTCGTTTTTGCATAATAAATACGGAATAAGAAATTGGACAGGACTTGCAACGGGGGGGGGGGGGGGGGTAAAGTTCGCCCGCGCTCGATTCAATGAAAATAGTACATTGACACTCCACCAGATGGCGCCACGTGTAATCTGGCCTTTTATTTGCATGTTTATTTTTTAAAACTAACTTTCAGTCCGTTTAAAGACGGGTAAATTGATGGGCCCTTTTTTTGTAAGTCTTGTCTTACTACCTCCCCCACCCCCGGCCCACTTCACATTTTAACGTCTTAAAAATTACTTAGTTCCGATTTTGTTTTCTGGTCTTGATAAAAGACAATAAAGAGAACGTTGAATACAACGTTGCTTACCCAATTACGTTTTCCTCTTGCTTCGCCCCGTAAATGTTTGAGAGCGACATGAGCTCTCAAACTGATTGCTCCCCTCCATTGCTGCTGCTGCTGCTATACCCCTCCCTCCCCCCCCCCTTCCAAATCGCCTCACTCGCGAATTACTTTTCCCTTTTTTCAGAATACATCGTTTTTGGGTTTGAAAACGTGACCCGTGGAATTTATTTTGCATGCCAACATTCCCTCTCAACATTCCAAAATTACTTGGCTCCTTTCTTTGGTCTCCACTAACTGCGATAAACACATTATAATTTACCTACTACGACGTTGTGCAGTTGTCCCCCGGCCAGTCATGGTGGACTCTTTCCCCTATACCTTCCCCAAACGCGAAGCAACACCGGTTCTTTTCTTGTTGTGTCGTTCATTTTCAAAAGCATCTTTTATCCTATTACTACGTGTATACTTCTTCCATCCCCTCTCTCAACTCCAACAAAACGAAGCGTATATACGTACATGTTTTCCTTCTTTCCCGCCCACCCTATCAGTCTACAACGCGCTTGCCGAAAATGCTGGATTGGCTCTAAACAGGCTCAAACCTGGGACATCTAGCATACCACATAGTTACACCGGCCTTTAAAATACGGCTTTTAAAATTTCCGTAAAATACTCAAATTAAACATGCCCGCACATACACAATCACGGGCATGATCCACTTCAAACACAAATTGCGTTCACTTTCTGATATATCCGATGAATCAAAAATAATCCTTGTTCCCTGGCCCTACATAAAACAAACGCCTTTAACAAGAAAGCACACGCATTACAAATGCACACGCAAAACACACGTATAGCACTCACACGAAAGAGAATTGAAACATAAACCCATGCACACAGACAAAACAAATCCAAAATAACAAAACGCCTGTGTTAACATGGTGGCACTCAAAACTTTATGATGAAATTCCCTGATTTTTCCAGGTTTTCCAGACGAAATTCTGATATTTTTTCCTGATGTTTTTTTTTTTTTGGTCGAAGGAAAATGCAGTACAAGGCTATAGCCATTTTCCCCCCACATTTCCCTCAAATCACAATAACTACATTGCAACTCTTTGCTAAATAAAAAATTACACTGTCCTTAACTCGAACTGGTAAAGAGTAGGAATGCCGTAATCTGAACAAAACTAGTAACGGACTCGGGACGTGACGACCCGTATTACTTCCACTTACTTCCAGTTTTTGTTGTATCAGAAATAAAACAAAAAGAACATGACGGTTTTAACTGAAATAGAGCGAAGGTATTAGAAGTAAAAAATGGAATATGAATTAGATAATCTTTATAGTAGAGGAAAAAGACTTTCCAAAAAATGTTGGAATTCCCTGACTCTCGGTATGTGTTTATCAAATTCCCTGACTTTTCCAGACTTGATAAATTCCCTGAACTTTCCCGGTTTCTCAGCCTAGACCGCCACCCTGGTTAAGCACAAATTAATCGCACCAGCACAAACGCTCACAGACATGGCTACATTAAAACGCAAATAGCGTTCATTTTCTGTTATTGCCAAGGAATAAAAAACAATCAGTGTTCCCTGGAATTGAATTTCAAATACTTCGTTTCGTTCGAGTGAACTCTAATCCATTATTTACTTGTGTCGCTGCATAGCTGCGAGTTCCAAGAGGATACGAGCTCTAATGCTTTTATTTTTTTTTTTTTTTTAATAGCAAAGTCTTTTTTTGTTCAGTTAATTGTGTACTTAATTCATCCACGCCGCCACCATGACCATACCCATTCACGTGAACTGAAGTCAGTCGCTGAAGCCAATGGCCTTGCATACCAACACATCAGTCGCATAGTTCCTGATATCAAGTCTGGTTTTGAGACCGTTTCAGCGTTGTATTGCACAACGCTCACAAAACGCCAAATCAACTATTTTGTAAACCTTGTCAATTTTACAACTTCGTCGCTAGGCGTCAAGAAATGGAGGTACTTACCAAATCTCCCGTACTTTAATAATTTGGTTAAAGTTTTGGTGGTGACGAGACGACCTTGTATTCACGGGGCTTTGGTACGCTCTAAGGGTCTGTCGCTACAAACTGGGCAAGCTAGCAGATAAGTACCCTATAATAATAATAATAATATTTGTTGCTATAGCAACGGGTCTGGCAAGGACTGGGGAGTCACTAACAGCCAATTACATGTAAATACATTGAACATAAAACGGCCAAGGAATGGATGATGGTAAGAGGTTTGGGGACACGAATGCCTTACCACAAAGGTTAGACCTGCCAGGGACTCAAAGGCCCCAGATGGCATCGCCAAACGTGCAGGACATGGGGAAGGGTGTGGAAAATGTGTGGACCCTGTTCTTCTGTCTGCTACCGATAACCACAGTGGCGTAACTAGGGTTTTGTACTGATGGCAACACTAGCTATTTAGCCGAATAGTGTGGAGGGACCAACCAACCAATAACAGCTAGGAGATTCTGGGGGAGCGTTGTAAGCCACATGGGGTAGCAATTTTGCTATTTTCCGGCATTTTCTGGCCTTGTAAAGTGCCGTAGCAAACATTTTTATAAAATCAGTTTTACTGACTGCATTATACGCATAAAAATTGTAATGTAAATCTTTCAGTTTTCCATGCCAGATATTTATTTTTTTATAAATAAAATCATTCTCCAGGATAGTCAGGGATTTTTTTCAGCTATGCAAAAAGAGACTTGGCCAATTTGCCGAATAAGTCTTCAAAATCTTACAGTGGGGGCGAATCGCCCCTCCCCCCCCCCCCCCCCCCAACTAGTTACGCCACTGGATAACCATTCTGTATGTCAGTGTTGCCATATTTTTTTTTTTGGGGGGGGGGTAAGTTTTGATTGCCGTTGGAGGTGAAAACGAAGAGGGTGGGGGGGGACCATTTTGGGGGAAAAACGGGAGTGAAAAAAAAAATTGGAAAAATGTAGGGTGGCGGAATTTATTAGTTTTTACTTCTCTAATAAAATTTATTAGTCATTAGTCATTACTCTAAGCTTAGAAATTCTTAAGAAATGAACGTCTTACTAAATGTACATGCGTCTTACTAAATACAGGCTTATGTCGCAAGTGGCAACAATAAAGCTGATTGTTTTGGCACTTGTTATACAAATTGTGTTGTATCGGCTTTCTTTTAAATAACAAACTGTACATTTTGTTTTTTAGCACTACGCAAAGGAGAATTAGTTGTTCCTTTCATGGCGATTATTTTATTTTTTTTACCTGATTAGCCTGATTTTCAATTTTTGTGTAAGATCGCAAATCAGGTGGATTAAAAAAAAAAGCAAGTTTCATTTTCTTAAGTTTCATTTTCGCCGTAGGAGTAATGTGCGTGTACACAACGGAGTCATTACGGTATTTTTATTTTCGTATTTATTTTTATCTTTATTTATTTTTGTAATTATTGTTACGGGAACTACGGCGGATAACTAAAAAAAATTAGAGGTTTTTCAAGGGGGGGGGGGGGATTAGCGCCGTGATTTCGGGGGCAAGCGCTTGCAGGCATCTGGCGTACAGTGTACGTGCACCATGGACAAATCCGAGTGCACCTGGTGTGAGAGCTGCTCCGACTTCATTGATTTGGAACGTCGCTTGTCACTGCGTCATTTTGCGAACGCCCTTTTCGACATATGGCGCTAGAATCGCTGTGGCAGCAAATTGGGACTTATCAAACTTGTAATCCAGCCTACGAGTTTCTGCACATTGTTTCCGATTATTCCGCCATCCAAAACAGGAACGAAAGCATCCTATGAATAATAAATCGCGGGGGTAAAACGAGTGGGAATCGAAGACAGCGTTCGCTGATGAGGTAGATCACTCGCGGAGAGCGTCTCCACTTTCCCCACCAAATCCCACGTCGAAAATGATTTAGTGTTTGCGTTGTTTTGCCGCTGTTTTAGCATTGGCGAAAAAAAAATCACATCTAGATTTAATGGCGGAAAAGAAGACGATTCAGTAAAGTTTAAAAACTCTCCATCTGACTTGGCGCCATAGGAATAGCGGCGTCATAGCAACAGAGCTCGAAATACCGCCATCTTGCTTGCTATTGACAGACAGAAGGCAAATTTTCACATATAGGGTACTTTACCTCTGGAAGCGACAGGCTGGATGCAGTAGGGGCATGCCCGTGTACGAGTTGGAGGCTGGAGTGGCAGCGATCCTGGTGGCCGGAGCTGAAGTCAGGAAGTTATGATGTCAGCAAATTATGACGTCGGGAAGTTATGTCGCTTCCTTGTTTCATAAATGCTTGCGTCATACTGTTTAGGATTGGATACTGTTTAGGATGTATATGATAAGCGCCCCCTCGGACGGTGTTTCATACTGGAAGCCTCGCACGTCCACACGTTGTTTCATCCTGGCACCTGGCACGTCCAGCCGTACGCATCCACAGGTAAAGTCTGACTCAATTTTCACGGCAAACCATCATTGAGTTAGTTGGAATTTTACTTCTCAACCCCCTTCTTCGCACTCTTGCAACAACGAAACAATGTAGGATCTCAACAATTGTTTTTGGGATTGTGTGCTGGTTTTGGGTGCAGGGGGCAGAGCACTCTTTTTTTTTTTAACATTTGTTAAAATAAGAATATTTTATGAGTGATGATTAAACACCAGATTAAATATGATTAATACTTCGAGATAAACACCGCCACAGATTAAATAAGATTCTTTAAACATCCAGCAATCCCCCCCCCCTACCCGAAAAAAAAAAGAAGCAGCGTAGAACATTTTCGTTTTCCAGAATGAATATTCCGGACTACAGTACAACCTTAGGGCGTTCAAGTATTACGTCGTTAAGAAATTGGCCATTTTCAACCCCCCCTCCCCTTTCGCCATCAGTTGTCATCAATTTCGCAACCCACCCTCCAGTAATACGTCTTTCTAACTTTTACCCTCCCCCAGATGGGGTGTTTTCCTTGTATATCCATAGTTTTTCTGAGGAATTTTTTTTTGGCGTATTTCCGCCATCTTTACTGGGATAATGATGCTTATGTCATCAAGTGGTCACCCCCCCCCCTCCCCAACCCCTATTCCCCCGCGTCATCAATTGACAATAGGCGAACCCCCTCGCCCCTTCCTGATGACGTACGTAATAACTTGAACGATGCCTTGTTGGAAATGTAACGTTGTAACGTTGTTAAATTTTTGCTTTAAACAGTTCACTTTGAGTGCCTCTGCAATGCTGCATTATCTTCAAGGAACACTTCACGAAATTTAAACAACTTCAGGGAGCAAACGAAAAAACACCATTCGTTTTCACTACTTTGATTGGGCGAAACTTTGCGGGTTCTCTAATCCATGTGGGTTTTGTTTCTGAAAGATACAATCAAGAAGATAAAACTCTTGATTCACCTTAGGCTGGGGTTTTTTTTCGGTTTGATTTCTAAAAATTTCTTTTTTATATACTTCACACTAGCAGCTGCCTTTCAACTTGTTTCTAACTGCTTCGAGACGCTCGTCTAATTTCATCGCCTTTACAAAGCATTTTTGACAAGGTTTAAATCTAAGTCGGCGAGATACAAAAAAAAAACCCGTCTTATCTATTTTTATTAAAATTAGAATTTAGCGTCGGCGCGCACGACCGCGTTAGCGAAGCATATCGTGGTGGTCAGACCCAACCAAGATTCTAAAGGGGAGTGGGGAGAGGGGAGGAAGGGGACGGCTGGAAGAGTGAGGGGGGAGTATTAGGGATAAAGCGATATGACATTCTTTAGACTTTTGTGAACGGGATCAAAATGTTGACGGCGAAATGATGGATGACCACGAGTCACGTGACGACCTCGTAACCAAGGTGACGAAAAACGAGGGGTTAATTGGACACCTGCGTATAGATAGAGGTCGACGTTGAAGTTTCGACCTTCGTAAGAATTGGGTTGCGGTCTTTGGTTCTTTTTTTTTTTTGGGATGATGTGCCAGTTTTTCACAAAGGGGTACGTTCCCGTCAGCAACGTCAAACTGATGATCGCTTCCACGGTTTTAGGAACGTCGTGCTTGTTAGGTGTAGTTGGTATAAACATGACTGAAAGCAAGATGGGCCGAAAAGTGAAAAACAAATACAGATGTCAGTATGGCCGTGTCAGTGTGGCTTTTGGTCTGAAAGGTCGTGGGTTCAATTCTCGCCCGGACAGTCTGACATTTACGTCCAAAAGGCAACGCAAATAGGTTTGCAAAGGGCCGTGTCAGTATGGCTAAGCGGTAGGGCATCGGCCTTTGGTCTCAAAGGTCGTGGGTTTAATTCCCGCTCAGGCAGTCTAACATTTAAGCCCAAAAGGCAACATGAATAGGTTTGCAAAGAGCAGTGTCAGTATGGCTAAACGGTAGGGCGTCGGACTTTGGTCTCAAAGGTCGTGGGTTCAATTCCCGCTTAAGCAGTCTGACATTTAAGTTCAAAAGGCAACATGAATAGGTTTGCAAAAGGCCGTGTCAGTACGGCTGAGCGGTAGAACGTCGGCCTTTGGTCTCAAAGGTCATGGGTTCAATTCCCGCTCAGGCAGTATGACATTAAAGTCCAAAAGGCAACGTGAATAGGTTTTCATCTCTTTAGTTGGCAGAGTGAGGCATGCGCACTAACGAGAATTTGATATAGGTTTAGAAACGTCTAGTAGTTGGTGGAATCGCTTACATAAACAGAGAGCGGGAAAAAATCACAGAAATCACAAATTCGCCTTGGAAAAAATGAAGGGGGAAAAATTCACAAAATGGTTGATACTGTGAATAATATCCATAGCCTTAATATTCTCTGGCAGTGAGTTTCTGGCAGGTTTGATTCGGGGTGGCTTTAGGATGTTTAGCATTCTAGCGGTCCCCCACAGTTCTGACTGCGCCTGGTCGTAGTTTCATTCTTCGTGTTTTTTGCTAGTGAGGTTCGTGCACTTCCGGTTGGGGAGGCTTTAGGATGTTACTATTCCCGAGCGAAGTATGCCCGCTCGATCATACGAACAATAAACGATATATCGTCTGAATCGATAAAGTCCAACTTGTGAACGCATAATGAGTAATGACCTAATAATGGATTGTCTTAAAATGGCGTACGTCAGCACAGAAACTGTGAAAAACAAACAATTACCAACTACGAAAACTGTGAAAGACTTAGGTGTATGGGTACGTGGGAACTCCGTGTTTCTTAGCTTTAAACCGTCGATCGGCTAATGTTTCAGCTCGGGAAATGTCCAAAACTACTTATGGGCATATAAAGTGTATGTCCGTCCACTTTTGGAGTATGCTAACCCTTTCTGGTCCCACCACTTGCTTAAGGATATTGACCACATTGAGTTAATTCAGAGGCGCTTCACAAAGTCCCTACCGCGCATGAAAATTATGTCTTATGGTATACGTCTCAAGCATCTGACTCCTTAGAGCTTCGTAGATTAAAAACGGATTTAATCTAAACATATAAAATTCTTTACAGTAAACTCCAAGTGAATCTTCCATTCTTCGAAATCATCACTGTAACAATAACAATTAGGGCGCGTTTACGCCGCGACTCGCCTTTGCATTCTCGCAGCTAGAACTCAATCGCGATGGCAAAGGTGACATTGCCATGGTAACAACGCTAAATCCGACATCGTTTGAGTAAATACTTGCAGTCTTATAATCCGTGCCAATAATATAAAGAATTCCTCATGACGAAACAATTTTCACAAACGCTTCTGAACTCACGTTATTTGCTGTTTTCGTTGCGAGGCGGCAGCCATAAAACCGCCGCCATGTTGGAATTTGAGGTGATTTCTAGCTTCTAGCTGCGAGAATGCAAAAGCGAGTGGTTGCGTAAACGTGCCCTTAAGGGGGGTAGCAGTTATAAGCTCGTCATCCCAAAATACAAACTAAATTGTCGATAGAATTTCATTGCCTAAGGGTGCATTTATAATATTGATTTCGACGCGTACGCGTGACGCTTGGCGCGTGAAACTAGAGTTTTTCCCATGCTCAACGCTTAAGCACGACTATTTACAATTGTAGATCAGGTGGGCCAACGCGGACGTTTAGCTATTTTCAAGCGTCACGCGAATATCTACTGGACCTAGATCGGTGAGCGCCAAGCGACGCTCGCACGCTTAGTTGTTGCATGCTGGGATAAAAAGATGGCGGCATCAACGGATTCCATCGGCGCCGATCGGCGCCACAAGAAAGGAAAACGTGGTGTGCTAAAAGGTTGAATGCTCAAAATAAACGTCCAGATATCTTAATTACAGTGACCTTAACCCGTATGGCATAGAATCTTGGTGCTGTAGAAGGGGGAAGTTGTGAAACAGCATAGTTGGAACGGAGAATCGGCAAGCATTATCAAGCTCATGCGCCTGCTCACGCGTTTGATTTGTAAATGAAAGAGCGTTTGCTTTAGCGTGACGATACCACGAGCGGGCCAAGCAGATTGTCCGCGCGGACTGCTTTGTTCAAGAACTGGCGTACGCGTCGAGCGTCGAGCGCCACGCTCACACACAAGCTTTTATATTGTAAACGCAGCCTTACGGGTAGTTCCGCCTGGAATTCACTAACTCATGAAACTGTTTTAGCATCCGCCGTAAATACCTTCAAGACGTTATTTGACGTGGCAAACTTGACTGCTTTTCTGAAAAGACCTGAGCATTGCACTTAACGTAAAAATACTGGGTCTTTTATCAGGAGGCTGGCTGTTAGTGGTCCTCGGACCCTTTCCCGACCCGTTGTCTTCACAACAAACTTTATTATTATTATATTTATTATTTATTATTTATTTATTATTTTATTTTTATTTACCCCCACTGCGGAGGTCAATAGAATACGGATTATCGAAATTCCCACTTTCATACACACACACATACATGTAATTTCTCGTTAGCAGTCGCCTAAGCTTTCATTAGATTTAGTTAGAGCCAGGGGTAAGAGATGCAGAGGTCTAGATCCCGATTGCATGAAAATATTGTGACTGGAAAAACATATGACGTCATCAGTACCGTGCATCTTTGTTGAAAAGGCAGGTAGAATTATTACTTATTTACAGACGAATCAGTTCTGTGTCCCACTGCGGGCGGAAATAGAATAGAATTAGTATTGGAATTCTCTGTGATCTGACGACATACACACGCACAAACAAATCTTACGATCTTAGTTACATAGATTTTAAACGGTTTACGTCTTACATATTTTCTGTGACTTTAATTCTGTAACTTTTTTTCCTGTGAGGTATTTTTTCCCTACAGCCACGTAAACAGTCCCTTTTTTTTTAATTTTTAATTCTAAATTTTACAAAAAAGAGCACAAGCAAATTGAATTGCTTATGTGTGCTCACCACAGGCCAGAAAAAAAAATCCCTCAAGACTTTAGCATACATACGTAAAAAACAATCACATTCGAAAACACGTATAGAATCCGCCCATTCTTCCTTCATAGAATCAAAACAGCATGAATATTAAATTCTCATACATTTTCAAAAAATGCCCTTTTATTTGAGTTTTCAGTCGTGAAAAGGAATGGATATTTTCATATTTGTTTGGAAGATTATTAAATGTTTGGTTAATAAAAAAAATAGCTTTTCATTTCTCCATAACAATTTCTTTTTATAAAAGAACTTTAATTTTAATTTTCTTAGTTTTTAACTGATGCTGTTGTTTTTCGTATTGGTTCCTTAGCAAGAAGTAGTTATTTAAATAATGTACTAACGTATGTCGTCAGTCCTGCAACATTAAGAATATTGCGATTTTGCATTAGCTGTGTTGCCTTAGTTTTCTCATAATTCTGAAAGAATGTACGATGTAATTTGTTCTGTATCTTTTGTGGTCTTGTCAAAGTTGCCTTGTGTCGCAAATATTCGTGGTAGCTTGTACTTACACGTATAGGCTACTTCTCTCGATTTCGATTAAAGGGACAATCCTCCCACCGCCATTTTTCACTGTCCTCCACATCAAGTACGGCCCCAAAGGTCTATTTACTTACCGTCAGTCTTTCCCTTGCTAAAAATCCGTTTTAAAATGTGGCGACTACGAGATTTTCTGTTGAATATGGGGGAACTATATTTACTGTATCCTGCACGTGTACGATCCTTTGCGCGCTTACAATAACCTTGACGTTTCATCTGTGTGTGCGCATGTACTAATTTTAATCGCTTACTAGCAATTACTGTGAATTCAAAAATCTGAAAGACTAACGCGGTAAAAATTAAAACTAATTATGCCAATAGATCGCCGAAGAAAAATTGTAATGCACTAGCCTAAAAAAAATTATAAATTGTGATGTTAAAATAAAAAAATCATTCCGGTTTGTGACGACACAATCTTTAACTTGCTGCTGTTTCGTATACTATTCCCAAAGCCAACTGAGATAGTAGCTGCTTTCCTCGCTGCGAGGAACGCAGCTACTATTTCAGTTGACCTTGGCGATGGTAACATGCGGAGAGGCTACCTGCGCGCGGCTGTTGTAAGGCAGGCGGAATGTGCCTTTAAACATTATCGTGATATGTTGAGCGCTGGATCGTCCGCCATGTAACGAATAAAATAGTCTGCTCTAAAAACAGAGTTTACATCGTTCTATAGACGATGCATTCTGGGAATGAAAGGAGTGGTTTTTTTCCGCAAAAATAAACTGAGCGGAACCTTCCGCGTTATTGCAAACGGGATGGGGGGGGGGGGGCGTATTCAACCACAGATACCGCGTAGCAGATACATTCGCAATGCTCGAAACATAACGTCACAGAAGGGCTACTAGCGCAAATAGCGCTCACCACTTGAGAAGGACTGCAGAAGCGCAGACAACATGGCGCTGGAAATCGTAGCTTAGGCCGGCCCGCATTGGACGCCACAGTGGAGTTCAAAGATGCCGACAAATAAACAATGCGCCATCACAAACTGCCAAAACAATTCGTAGTATTTTTACAAACCGCATATGGCAAATGTTAGCTAACACTTTCACGAAATTCGCACTCCCTCACTTTCCTTTCTGTTGTTTGGCGGCCATTTTTTAAACTGCGTGATCGCAACGTACGGTGATTCATTGGGGCCAAGGCTACCTGGATGTAAAGGATTAACGCTAAAAATTCGACGCGTTGTCCAGTTAGCCGCCGATTCTGCCACCAGTCGCGCTGCGAACACCCCAAAAATGAACTGCTCTCGCATGCGGACTGAACTGTGAAAGGTACTCGAAACGGGCGATACGTGGATTTTAAACTTAAAACACTGCATTGACACCAAATTATTCCAGTTTAACAACAATGGCTTCATGCTACGTACCTCTTTTTTCACTGGACGACAAAACAAAGCCTCCGGAGGTTTAATTTCATGAATTTCAAGCAGAAGAGCAACCGAGGTACGTGTGTGTTGTACTGTATGATACGCTACGGCATTTTCAATTCTCATTAAAAATGTGTTAAACGATCCTTTAACGTAGCAGTAAATCGTCCGAAGACTTCAAGAATAGTCACCATTACCGTAAAATAATGTTCGTTTAGTGCTGCAACACCGGTAAATCTAATAATGAGAAGATACTACGTTTTTGTGCATCTCGCATACACTAATCAATGCTACTATTGGGGTTTTTCCTTCTTCGTGCTTTCAGTTTAGCGGAACGCTTGGACGATGCGTTTAGCATGCTACGTGAAACCGAGCGTAAAGTCTTTTAAATATAGGAAGTCTTGTTGGGGCACACAACAACGTTTTTCTACCTGCACACACAAAACATTTTATGAAACCGGAACAAGATGGCCACTGGCGCGGACGCAGTTTACCATATACCGTCGAAGGTGTGTCTTATCCGGTGTTGGAACACCGAAGTTCCGGTTTCATGAAAGTTTTGTGTATGTAGAAAAAAAACAGATGTTTGTCCCAATAAGCCACCGTAGCAACAACACGCGTTTCTTCCCATTTGCCCTCCAAATTTGTGACCTCATGATACGACGCTTGCCAAGTGTAGCTTTCCGTATAGGTGTATGCTCTTCCCGTAACGAAATGAGTAGATTGCTCTAAGGTAGGTCAGCCCCACACAGGTTTTCAGTACCGCTAACTATCGTTCACTGCATCGAACACTGACGCAACCAAAATCGATGAAGAATGAAGAATCGGTGAGTTGAATTTATAGTTTTCACTGGATGAAACCGCTTTTCGCGTCATCCCTGAGGCAACCACCATTTTGTTTTTATTACTATTGTATCATTTTATTGTTCAAAAGGCTGACCAAGTCTTTTATATCTCTCCCCCCCCCTCTTCGCTTCCTCACCGTCGACCAACAACACTCAACTTGGATATCGTTAAAACCTCCCCCAACTTCAATCTCACCCCCCCCCCCACCCCACCATCCTTTTTCTCTGAACCGAACAACACAAGAAACACAGCCGGTAGTGCAAGAAATCAAGACATCTCGAAGAAATGCTGCCAAAACCCATCTAAGTTCGTATTGTGGGAAGACAATAGACGGGTGAAGCGATGGTCAACCCCATGAGGTGACACGGTTCCCCACCAATTGTTTTCTTTTATCTCCCCGACAAATGAAGCATGAGGTTGGGTCAAGAATGACGTCACAAACAGGCTCTATTTCCCCAACATCCCCTCCCCTCTCATCTCAGCTCTCCACCAAACTGCCGTCTCCAGAAGGCACTCCAGTTTTCGCTGACATTTCGGAAGACAGGGTTTCTGGTGCCGAATAAGCACTAGAAAACTAAACTCTATTTCCCCCAAACCCCCCCTCCCTTGATTTTTTTGTTGTTGTTGCTGCTGGGGTAAACAAACAAAAGTTGAATACAATCATGCCAAATGTAAAAACAGTCAATAAACACTAATGCCAGTACATGGCTCTTCAGGTATTCTAGAAAAGCTTGAAAAGTGTGGAATTTAATTAGGCCGTTTGTCAGGTCTTGAAAAGTATAAAATTCTGACAGTTTTCAATTTCAGAATGGAAAAGTCTGGAATTTAGTTAGGCCATTTGCCAGGTCTTGAAAAATATAGATTTTTGACAGATTTTCAATTTGATGCTGAAAAAGACTGGAATTTAGTTAGGCCATTTGCCAGGCTTTGAAAATAATAGAATTCTGACAAGTATTGAATATAAAGCTGGAAAAGCCTGGAATTTACTGTAGTTAGGCTTTTTGACAGACCTTGAAATGTAGTAATCACGAATAATCTTAAATATGAATGACAGATTTTGGCAAAGTCTACTTAGCTCCAGGGGATAGAACATATTTCATTTCATTCATCATACAGAAGGTCCGTAACCACAGGAGGCCTTTTGTAAAGCTACGCTGGTTGGTCTCGATCGCTTCATTATCTTTCAGATGAGGTGGTGACCACAACAGCCTGGCGTATTCGAGGCGAGAATTGTCCTATCATCCTACCTTCATAATTTTTTTACGGCAAATAACCAATGGGAAGCGAGTAAAAGTATCTACCAGCCAATCACGGTTCTTTAGCACCGATAAAATGAACACACAGAATTTTATCAGATGAAACTGTAAGCTTTGACCCTCCATATTGTTTTTACGATTGAATTGTCGAAATGGTGAATAGGAGCCTTTAACGTATTTGAAAATAAATTAATAATAATTGACGTAACGCGTAGTAATGTTACGGATCATATTCTATTTTAAATCTGAGAAACAATATTTCATGAAACATAAAACATGCATTTACTTTGGATGACGCGCCGCGACTGGACTATTGTTCGTCCAACAACAATCGTTAGCTTTCGCGGCGAGTTTGTGGTGGATTGTTGGGGAAACAAAACTTTACACTTAGGAGACGGTATATTCTCCTTTCAAATGCCACTCGATCGCAGTTTAAGTATTGATAAATGGTCTCAACCACTCGTTACATTCCTAAGCTGACAAAAACACATAGCGTAAGTGCTCGGTATTTTTTCAGCTTCGGAATACAACTCGTTATTGAGAAATTTTATCGATAAAAACTTCGCCCTCGTGGCCATTACTAGTGATAAAATAGCTTAATCAACCTTGACTTGGGGGTATGGGGTCGATAAGAGTCGGCCTGGTTAGGAAAGGGCGCCTGTGCCACTTAGAGGAATTACAGGGGTGCCACATACTACTCATTTATGCATCAGATTACGTGATGGCCCCTCCAACTTCTTCTAAAGAGTCTGGGAAAGCAGACATTATTTAAAACACGTATAACATGAACCTTTCTGGGAAGATTTCCATAATTTTAATTAACTTTTCCTTTGTTGGAAAGAGGGAGGGAGGAGTTATGAAAAGTAAAGTGGTTTGGAAATAAGAGAAGAACAAATTGTTGCCTGAAAGGATGATCACTAGAAGGAATGCAATCCGAAAGAGAACATTAATTTTTCTGTAAAAAAAAGGGGGGGGTAATTACCCAAGGGGCGGCAAAAGCGGGACAGCCAAAGGGCGCCTGTGCCATGGCGCAGTGACACTATAGCCAGTCCGAGCCTGGGGGTCGATAATTTTTGGCAACGTGATTATCAAATTAATCTTCTAATCACTGAACTTAGAAAAGTGATTCCATCTTACATTATAAACCAAAGTCTCATAGCAGAAATGAAGCAACCGCAACGACCCCCAGAAGGGGAACAATGAAAACGTGCGAGTGTGTCAATTCTTTGGCTGGAAGTTGAAACTGGGACGTTGTTGCCCTGAAAAGAAGTTGAAATTGGCGCATTGTTGCCTCGACTAACAATTTGCTCTGCGCGGTCATCGCAAAGGCATGTCTTAAATGACGTCATGTACGAAGCACAGTTATTTTTCGCACGCTACTGGGAGTGGGGAGGGGCCAGAACGGGGAATGCCCGTTGGTGGGGCAGTGCTTATGTTAAAGCCATTATTTGATTACGATATTGCTTTGCGGAGGGAGAGGATTGACGGAAAGGGGGAGTGTTACGCAAAGAAAAATCGACTGTTGCAGTGAACGATCAGGCAGCACCCAGCAAATACTGGGAAACAACCACGGGTCAAACAAATCCCCGGGCGAAGCCGGGTACGATGCTAGTTCTTCTATAAAATTAAATCGCCGTTGAATAATAGGAACAAACGAATCGTCTTTGATGCCTTGGTAACCAGCCATATTAGATAGGGTATTGAAGTGTATGGTTTTGCTTCTTAAACTCTTTTTGGTAGGCTATAAAAAATAAAAATTAAAATTTTAAAGGTCCCTTTAAGAAAGCCCAACCACTATAAACCAACTAGGGAATTATTTAAGGAACACGCTGGATTTTAAAATGCAACTAAACTTAGAGACTTTATTGGTATTCTGAGAAATTACTTTTGCAACAATTTCAAAGTTAAAGATGAATTTAAAATGAGTTTCCTTCGCGATAAAACATTATGGTTCAAGATTCGACTGATTGAAAATTAATTATGGCTCCATTCTGTATGGTTTAATGTTTATGTGTATGTTTTTCTTTTTTTTTATTATTATTATTATAAAATTAAGACCAAGACATAAGAACTTTATAGATCTTCGGCCACACTCTCTGAATAAGGTTTATTATTATTTAATGCACGGTGGTGACGTCACGCCAACACATCCCAATGCTAAAAGTGTAGCCGTTAAATACGGTTAATCTGAAAACCCACTCACGTGACCGTGGGTTAATTTTGATAACCCACCCTTTTTTGATAACCTAACACTTTTTCCGCGCTCTACACAACCCCCACGCATGTGACATATAATGACCGACTTTGCAAAACTACCGTACACAACACAAATTCAACCAGCAAACCCCATTGCAACCAACATAAATAGGCACATTAGCAACCTGCGACATTTATCGGACTAACACGAAAAAAAAAACCTCGAGTATGCTACGCCCCCACACATGGAGCAATGGTCCGACCCGGACCCGGCAACCTTTCGTTCCGACGGTACGAAAACTACGCTACTGACACTTCCTAAACAGTCCTACAAACCTACGAGACTCTAGCGAATAGCGCATTTCATACGCCATATCTTATTTAAACTAATAAAGTAGAAAAAATACGGTTTTACCTTAGACACAAACGTCGGTGACTGGGACTGGATATAGCCACGTCCTCGCGTACGTGAGACTTTCGCAGACAGGAAGTTTAAACCGGAAGTTTGAGATCAGGAATTTACGTCATGATTCACAAATAAAATGTTGAAAATACATTTTTTTGAAATCTCAAATAACTAAATATGTTGGCTCGACGTCACACCTTAGCATTAAAACACATATCCGTGAGGTCTGGCCGTTTTACCGTGGATATTCGCTCGTCTGCTGGAAACGGCTAGTCCAATACTCGAAGGGGTGGAGGGAAATCAAGAACTCGCGCTTTCAGCGCTCGTGCGATTTCCCTCCACCCCTTCGAGTATTGGACTAGCCGTTTCTCGCAGACGAGCGAATATCCGCGGTAAAACGGCCAGACCTCACGGATATCTCTTACTAAATATTGTTATTTCATTTATTAATGAATACAAACTATTCCAACGTCCTTAAAATCTGGCGGGTAGGTGGCGTGCAGTACACACTGTAAAGGTACATTGTAGCACACAGTGGTTCCACATACAGGGAATTTTTCCCTTTTTAGGGGAAAAAATGACCTTCACATAGAAAAAAAAATATTAAACAGAGAAAAAGGGAAAAAAAAACAGGGAAAACAGGGAGTTTTGCATCCAAGTTGCGATTTTTTCTAGTAACCCACGTTTTTCTATCCAGCCAGACCCATTAGCTCGGAACTTCCGTAAGCCGACAATCACGCAGCATGAACAAATACTATCCCACGCAAATACTGCACGTGAATAACAATTTGCAATGTAACAACTCACTACTTTAACTTTTTTGAAAAATTATACTAGAACTAGCTGTAGCCCCGGCGTAACATACGCCGGCTAGCTGGTTCCCGCATACCTGAGCGTAACACTGTAGTGGGCCCCGGTTTCCCCTATTGTGTGGTCTGAATATCCCCACCTCTGCTCCCTCTTTGAACCCCTGCTGATTTGTGTTATGGAAGTAAATGTTTATTTTCAATGGAGGACGTTTCTCTGTTCTGATACCAAGCCCAACAAACCCAACAACGGTTGTGCATGCAGTGATTGTTACTCAACCAACTTTGAAATTCTTCCAAGTCGGCTCTTAAGAGCTAGCTTTATTAATACAATATGTCGATTGTTATAGGCCACATCTGTTTGTTTGACATTATCGGTCGCTATATAGAAGGTTGCACGTTTTAGGGAAGGACATTGAATGATGATTTAAGCAGAATTGTCTTCTATTTTTATCTCACAATTTGTGGTGGCGTTCAAAAATTGCTGTTACAGTTCGACCGCTGTAAGGGGGGGGGGGGAAGGGAATTTTTTGTTGGCACAGGGGTAAAAAAGGGAAATTTTGTCATTACTCAGGGAAATTCTGTAGTGAGAAGTGGAAGCACTGGTAGCACGCTACTCCATTCCGTTCCGTTCCGACGACTGGCGGCAACGGATGGTCCAGCGCACATTGCTTCCGTCGCTAAACGTTTCAGTCGGCTCCGCTGAGCTGAGCTTTTAAATTTGATTGCGCCCAAACTGGCAATGCTAATGAAGACGAACTTGTAGTGACCTTAAGTAGGTAATTAAATAGAAAGTCGTACTAAATTAGGTATTAATTCTTTACGCTCGGACATGGTGCCATTTAAATCCAGAAGGCAACTGAAATAGGTTCGCATCTGTATTTAGTGGGGGAAAGGCGTTGTACGCAGGCGCGTGACGGACGACGACGGCCGTCGACTGACGGCAGGTACGTACACTTCTCCGATGCGATCAGTTTTTGACTGAAAGGATTCTACCTCGACGATCCCGTCCGTCATCCGACGAGTTGTTACGGAACGGGGCGGACCAGTGTACGCGGCTTCTCTGCGGAACGAAACGGAGTATGTGCTACAAGCTTTATTGAAAAACTCCTCCGAACGTCCCTCATCAACGCCAGTTTTCTTTCGTCCCCCCCCCCCCCCCATAACTTTCCCAGAATGTTTCTTTGGTGCCATTGCAGCCCATTAGAATCGTTACACACCTGAGAATAATTTCTACAAAAGAACATCCTGTGCCTTCTTCTTTCTCCTATTGTCCTGAATTGATTTTTCCCGTTACTCATTTTTTTGGAAAAAAAAAAGTATTTCTATAACCGCACGTGCCTTTTCGTTACCTCTTACCCACCACCACCTCTCCCGCCGCACACTCCAAGTCTGCTGATTGAGAAATAACCTAGCGCCAGCTGGTGGCCGTCACCGGTACTTATATCGCAATGCCGCGGAAACCCGCAGACTGTTATGAATGGCAGAAAGGTGAACTTTTGCAGGGTTTGGGAAATTCTATTTGGGGGGGGGGCGAGAGAAGAGTGGGAAGAGGAGCTGTGGAAAAATGAAAATTGGGTTTGAGTCTTCGCCCTCCGTTTATAGTAATAGACTTTTAATAGCAGCAAAAAAAAAAGGTTGGGGCGGGGTGGAGAGGGGATGCTGCTTAAAGCATAGTCCTCACTCAATGCTGACGCTTTCTGAAAATCAATAAAGCGTCGGCTCAGGAAGATGCTTGCTCGAGATAGGAAGTAGGCTTTCAAAAAAAGGGGAGGGGGGAAAGGGTGCCAAATTTTTCTTCAATTTTAAAGAGTCGGTTTCAATTGTGCTTCGATTTGTGGAAATACAGCGGCTTCATGAGATAGAGTGGCGGGTTTTTAGGGCCGTGCCGGCAGTGCAGTTTCACCTACGTCGGAAGTTCAGAGGCATCGGGGTGAGGGACGGGGTTTGTGTTTATGAAGAATACCGTATTTAGGGGTTTCTTAATTAATACAAATGATGCACAAACTACCCGTCATTTCAATAGTGAAACAAGAATAAAACAAGCGGCTGCTGCAGCCACTACCTAGCTGCAACAGTTCTTCTGTGCACTTCCGCCACTTCCAGGTTACTTTGCTTTATACTTCCGGTTTTTTTTTTAATTTTATTTTAACTAATTCGTGGACGCTGAGTCTAATGGCAAAAACCGTTTGTCTCCAGATGATGGGCTCACTTGTCAACCACTTCCGGTCACTTGTGGGCCACTTCCACTTTGCACTTCTGTTTTGTTTTATTCATTTTCAACTAATTTTTGGACGCTGAATCTAATGGTGAAAACCGTTTGTCTATCTGGTACCGTTCCATAGATGATGGGCTCACTTATCGGCCACTTTCAATCACTTGTGGGCCACTTCTGCTTCATACTTCCAGCTTTCTTTAGTCCTTTTAACTAATTTTGGCCTTTCCTGTCACTTGTTGGCCACTGCTACTTTCTTTTTTTTTTTATCCAACTAATTTTTTGACGCTGAATCTAATGGTGAAACAGTTTGTCTTTATCTGGTACCGTTACATAGGTGATGGGCTCACTTATCGGCCTCTTCCGGTCACTTGTGGGGCACTTCCGCTTCATACTTCCGGTTTTAGTTAATCTTTTAAAATAATTTTTTGGACGCTGAATCTAATGGTGAAAACCGTTTGTTTCTCTCTGGTAACGTTCCATAGGTGATGGGCTCACTTATGGCCACTTCCGGTTACTTGTGGGTCACTTCCAATTAATACTTACGGTATTTTTTAATCCTTTTGTTTAATTTTTGGTCGCTGAATCTAATGGTGAAACCGTTTGTAACCATTATGGAGTTGAAAGCCGGTGGACAGACAGACAGATGGACGGAAAAAGCCGTAGCATTAGTCTTCGCAGCCAGTTCGGTAGTTCAGAAAATTAAAACGAAGTTTACACAACATGTATGGAAAATAAATTTTATTTCCGTCATGGCAAGAATCTCACTTTATGGCATCTCTCACTCGCCTCAGTCTTCCGAACTCAACTATAGGCCTCGATGGTAATAAATACAGTCGTATACATCACTGTCCTCAAAATAGTTTCAAAATCCGACTTAAGTTGTATTGATTTTGACCTAGCATCGTTACTGCTTGCAGTTATTTTAGAAGTTGTTTTTGGCTCAGTTAACTAAGTAAGTAAGTTTATTACACTCCAAAGCATTTCGTGAGATACATTGGGAACGAAATTAAAAGAGTGGAAATCTGTGTTGCAGAGTAAACTCGTGTGCAACACAGAACCATCGAGGAAAAATAATTAAGATGTCAAAAGGTGGCAACAAAATCTGCGTGAAGTAATACGACAATACGTCAAATTAAAACATACACAAAAAAAAGTAAGTCAAGTATATATCCACACCAAGTCAAACATTCGGTCAAAGGGGTCAAAGGGTTTTAGCGAGCGTTAACGGCACCCGGTCATCTGCCCGACGAAGCCCTAAGGCCCTATGTCTGCAACACCCGGAATGGATTCTCAGTAGGCCACCCACCCAATTACCAATCGGGGCCAACATTCGATTGACACTAAAACAATAAGGATATTAAACAAAATAATAAACAAGAATTCAAGGTCAGCAAGCCCAACAATCCATTCGCATACCTTCGATTTGAAACAAAGCTGAAACTTTTATGTAGAATTTCCTGCCTGGTTTTCGGTAACAAAACGAGAAGCTGACTATAAGATGATCTAGTGTTAAAAAGTGCAACAGCTGTGTGTTCAACAGTTTTAGTCTTCTGTACGCCGTAACCGGCGAGAAGACTATTGCAACGACTTTGTCCGTCCGTCCGTCACTTTTTTCAACTTCGCAACAGTACCAGATATTGACGACCATTGTTTACAAGGTCCATTGTTTACAACGTCCATTGTTTAATAGACTGCTTCGACGCGTCCATTGTTTACAACGTCAAGTTTAATAGACTGCTTCGACGTAACTAAATTAAATAATAACAGCAGTTGTAGTGCATGATAGAGGTGTGCGCCTCAACATTGGAAGTAGAGGAACCGTACAGAAGACCGGTGCGACTAGACAGTCGCTGTAGCCGCTTGTTTTTTTTTTTGTACACAACCATGGTTTTCTCAACGTACAGCTGCCCTCCTCCGATCCCCTTTCCGTCGTGGCGGCGGGGGGGGGGGGCAGACGGTGTCGTAAATTTATGGGAGTCCAAAGCTCTAATAATTTTTGATTTGTAGCGTAATTAATGGTTTCAAGTTAGTAATGTAAGTTCCACTCCAGCTCGTGATTCCATATTCAATGAAGATACCCAGGAAAAATAGATTTGTCTCAGGAACCACGAAGATACAATTTTTCGTAAAGTATAAATTTTGTACAAAGAGTATCTTAGCTTATTGCAGACGTATTGTACATGTTGTTACCAACTCATCCTTTGGTATAAAATGACGCCGATAACGAATAGATTAAATTTTCTCCAACGTGGAACATGTTCACTGGACACTGCAACCCGCCTTATGGTAAATAATGTTAAATGGAGCATTAGAGACTCGACATCTTTGACAGCAAATAGAACGAATTTAGTTTTGCCAGTGTTCAAGTTCATTTGGTTCTCATTAAACCAACTTGAAATCCTATTCATATAATTTTGTGCTGAACCTGATGCTGAAAGTTCGTTGGTGATCTCTTAAATGAAACGACACTACCGTAATTGAAACTGAGACCTGCCCCGTAACTATCGTATGGTTGCGAGATATCATGGAGATAGGTTACGAATTCCATGTTCCCGTTAGCAAAAAAATCTTAAAAGATTTAGAACAACTCAGAACCACTCGTGTTTGTTTAGCAAGTCTGACAAACAGTTTGGGATAAACTAGTGGCAGATCCAGTGGTGGGTTGGGGGTGCAGCTGCAGGGCTGGCATTAGGGACATTTGTTCCTGGCGCCGAAGTTGCGAGGAGCCCCCAGCTCAGAAGAAAAAAGTAATGTATGGAAGACAGTTAAACCTCGTCCAAAGTTAAACCATAAATCAGCATTGTCAACAAAACTATAATTGGTGATGCGAAATCTTGCGTAGCAGACGTTCCTGCATGGAAAAAAAAAACAGCTGAAGCTTTCATTGTAACGGTAAAAGAGATTTGCCTGGGAATCTGGCTGTTGCAGACATAGGGCCTTAGGGCTTCGGGCAGATGACCAGGAGTGGTTAACGCTCGTTAAACCCTTTGAAACATTTGATTTGCCGCACTAACTCCGCTCTACCAATGATGGACAGTGATGAGTCAGAAGCTGTTAATTCATTAAATCACGATCATCTGGCAGAAGCTTTGCAACCTAATTTGCATAGTTTGCCAAATTAACATTTGTTGCAAGTAATGATGTTTAATAACGTAATAGAACATCACATGAAATGAACTGCATGTTCATGATTTGATATGAATAACTTTCAACTGTTAAAATCTTTGCCAATCTCGAATGATGGCCGACTGTTTCTGAGAAAGACTTTCTCATTAAAATACACCAAAAATGCACGTGCGATCTACAAACCAGATGCTCTTCATAGGAGAAACTTCACCAACGTTTTTAAGGAATTTGCTACAATAAAAACGTAATTTTGCCGGCCCCCTCATGAAGGCCGGCTGAGATTTGTTTCTTTTGTTAAGGAAAAGTACTATACCTGCCAAATGTTTGCATTTATCCTCTCTTGCTCTCTTTTGCGAGCTACAATAATAAGGCATAATACAGTATTTGTTTAATAACTAGACTGCATGCATGAATAGATAATACAATTTGTGTATGGATTGTTAGTAGTGTTAGTTTTATTAGGTTTGATAACTTTTTATAAGGGCATCTATTAATTGTCCTTTTTAATTCATGTTTGCTTTGGAAATGTGACATATTTTTTCAAGTTTGTTAAATGTATGATGTATAATAATATTTTCTTGTACCATATGTATTGTTCGAATAGGGTAGTTTAAATCTTTGTGAGGGCACTTTGAACGAGCTTTGAAAGAGTTCAAAGAACAGGCAGTAACGACTTCAGTTGACAGTGAGTTCCAGAGTGTTAAACAAACTCAGGTAAAAAAAAATATATATACGGACTATTAAAGTTGGGCTTGTTTCGGAGGAGTCGATGATTATGACCTCTATTTCTCGGCACTGAAGACGAGAAAGCTGGCTGCGTTGACATCAATACGATAGTTGTGGATCTGGTAGCCAAAGGGGTTTCCCAATGACAGTCTTTTCTCAACAGCTGAAAGGATAAGTGACTGGAGACGATCAGGATGTGTAACTTGGTGGTTAAGTATGCACCATTAAAGGCGCCCGCGCACTGGGCGACCACGTCGTGCGGCCAGTGGCCGTCGCAGCCAAAAAACACGGCGACTTGCCACGCGGCCACGTCCGTTTATCATTGATAATTCCGGATGAGGTGGTGAAAAATGAACACGGAGCAAGGATGATGTGGTCGCCTGCATGCCGCTCGAGATCCCAGTGGCCGCTGCGACTGTCTGGCCGCAGCGGCCAAGCGGGCGTTGCTACGTATATCGTTGGCTGCAGCGACCTGGCCGCGTGGCTTGGCCGCAGTGTGAGCGGTGGGAAGATAAAACTGATAAAACGGGCAAATCGGGAAGAAGGGGGGGGGAGGAGGTTCAAAATTTCAGAAAAAGTTTTGAAACCAAGATGGACATTCCTCATGATTTTTCTGTCAACATGACCACCTGTCTAGTGGTACTTCAGCAAGAGTTGCAAGCTCAGTTTTGAGAAAGTGTATTGAGGGTTGGACCATGATAATATCAGACAGTAGTAGTATATTGGGACTCTGCTAGATGGCACCAGACGTATTTTGCCTAGGGATGGGTTGGTTTCATATTTTTAACTTTGGTTCCGGTTTCGGTTTTACATATCCACAAAACCGCGGTTTCAGCATCGGTGTTTGCCACACTCCACCCCCCCCCCCCTTGGTTTTTTAGTTTTTTTTTTTTTGTAACAGTAGAATTACTAGCTACGAACCCGCTCCTGCTTTCGCTTTCAGCAGCTTTATTGCCCATGGGTCTAGCAGTGGCACCATGTTTTTCTACTTTCATTTTTTTTATGACTAGGAGCTTTGTTGTCATTTACACTTAGAATACGACAATTATTAAAAAAATTCAAAAACAGCAACTCAATCTTTGATTTTTCCAACATCGTACGAAAAATTGACACAACACCCGAATCATTTTCGGTTTCGGTTACCGACCCACCCCTGATTTTGCCTATACGTTCATGTGATAACACCGATATTTCAGTAATTATACTTGCAATCTGTGTAACGAAATACTTTGTAAGCAATATCTAGCGATCTAACTAGGCCCAGTATATGCGAAGTAGTTTTTCCCTACGTTACAGAGTGAGCAGAAATTCGTAAGTGAACTTGTGATGTCCTCTACGTGCGATTAGCTGAACAGGCAATCCTCTCTCCAGCATGTTTGTGTAGGCAAGTCCTCCTGTTCCCAAACTATCCTATAAACCTACCCAATCCTTCCTACAATTGATATGATACGGGTGGGGTGGGTTGTGAGTAAAGTGCCTAGCACACATTTTCCCGGGTTTTATTAAAGTTGGTTGGCAAAAGCCTATTGGGCAACGATTAAAACAAGAGTAAACTTTTAATAATGAATTTACTGCAGTTTTAAAATGTTTTTTTTTTACGTTTAGTTGACATTAAAATTGCTGAAAATTAGTTATATTACAGGGTTATGAGTAACATGACGCCCCCCCCCCTTCCCCTCCATTTTCTCCGATCCCATTTCGATTTCCAATTTCCTTTGCTTTTGCCGAATCCCCTGCCAGGCCGAAATAAACTCCTGGGTACGCTACTGATATTAGTTTAACTTTAATTTTTTATTTTTTTTTTGCTGCGGAATAAAACTTAGGAACAAAAAAAAGTCATAAAATGAAAAACGGGAATGCATACATTTTGAAGGAAAATCTCCTTTAAGGTTTTAGGAGACTCGGCGTGGAAAACAGGAGATGACAATAAAACAAATTGCCTGTTTAATACCTAGCATTCATCGTCATTTGTTTTGTGATCAAAAGCTTTTTTTTTTTGGGGGGGGGGGGGGCAGGGCTCCATCTTTTTTCCTCATTTATTTATTTATTTTTTTTTTTTTTGCGTGCATGTTTTCCTTTTCTTGTGTTTTCAGGAGCTTTATTCCCTGCCAGTTTTAAATCCCTTTTTATCCCCGTGACCAAATAACGTTAATGGAAGCAGAGCACGCAACTTGCCAGTGCAAACAACGACAACGTTTGGTTGTTTCGGCAGGAAATGTTAACAACGAATATGCACTAGAAACAAACAGGTTTTTAAGATACTCGAAAAACAAAACAGTTGTGAGCTTATCGTGTGAAAGTAATGATAAACTGGACACCGGGCACTGGCCTAACCCTTTCCTGCCAGAGTGTCTACATAAGTAGTGTAGCGACTGCCAGTGCTGGATCACTGGATAGCCTACAAGGATCTCGGACTTATTGGGGAGAAACGGAATTTGGAGGGAAATTGGGTAGATTTGGAGTTAAAGGGGGAGTTGACCAAACCTAAATTGCTAATGACAAATGGGCCTGAGATAATAAATAAACCATAACAAGTCGTGGTCCAGTTAATGGGATTGACGGTTTTATTCTAAGGCTCGTTTGAAAATTGCGAGGTGCGGAGACTTAAAAGCTTACTTTAAAATTAGAACGTCGGCTTAACACTGAGTTTTGAACGACAAATCTCATCCTTACTTTCAAAATTATTCACTGTTTACTCCCGGTCGATGTACCGCTCTTTCATGTTAGTACTGAGACTCGAACCCGGGGGAAATCACCACTGGCTCGTAAATCCCAGGTATATAACCTGAATAATTACAGGACAGCATTTTTTTGGTCTGAGAGTGGTTCCAGTTTTGAACTCGCTCTATAACGACGTTGCTTCGGCTCCGTCGTTGCGTTACATATCTTCCGCAAAAAAACTTAATACCTTGGGGACCCCGGACTCGAGCTAGAAGACTAGAATGCTCAACAGCATCCCCACCGACAACGCAGTGTAGCAGTCGTGCTTGCGGAACCGGTGAAGCCTTTCATTTTGAGGCTTGGTTGTCATTGATGATTTGCTGAAATGCCCCGTTACACTGAAGTCGGAATGCCTTTTCGGAGAAGATGGGAAACTTAACTCCCCAACCTCCTTGATATTCCAAACCAGGCCACTTTTGTTGCTTGTGATTAACACCTTAATCACAATGTGACTAATTTTCCTTCACGTCCCTGGGAGAAAGACCAACAAAGTGTAATTACACCAGAAGAGTCGGATTCATCATGTATGCAAGCTTGTTAGGTGAACTGATATGACGAAGTGAAATTCGTTAGACAATAGTGTATAACTGATGTTGGTTGGGAGATTGAAAAATGAACTATCGTACTCTTTGCAGATGACATTTCATGTTTCCTGTAAATTATGACTGAAAATGATCAAGACACACGCTACTGTGTTGCCGCCAAGTTAACAGTAGATCATCCGATTGTAGAAATGCGATTGTTAAAAGACAGATTGTTGGTAATGAAGAGACGGGCTCACTAGCACACATGTGTCTGCCAACTGTAGGCAGCTAAATAAGCATATTTTGTCTTGTTGAGGATAAATCCCAATGCGGCCGAAATCTTTCAAATTGTAGAAAATGTAAGGGTAACGTGCAAGGATAAACAAAAAGACTAAAAGTTAAAGGATGAGTGTCCACCATTCACAAAAAGAAACAATGCATCAATAACGTTGTTTGCATGATCTAGACACACGCTAGTGTGCCGCCGTCAAGTAATAGTAAAACATCCTATTGTAGACATCTGACTATTAAAAGTTGACTAGGAGTGGTTAACGCTCGCTAAAACTCTTTGCAACCTTTGTTAAAAGATTGATTGTTGATACCTTTAAATGTGCAAGCACTGAGGGGATGGTTCGTGGATTGTGACACAACGTGATGACCGGATTGTAGCAGCAACAGTGCAACAGTATGAAGTAGATGGTTTTGATTGTGTTTGTTGATTGTGTTTATTGATTGTGTTTATTGATTGGTTGATATGGTGCAGTTTTGTAGTGTATGGTATTTTTTTTGTCGGATTGTCATGTTGTGTCGCTACTTAGTACTTTAGGTTAGTTTAAGTTTTAGTGGCTGTAGTAGGGCGTGTGGCCTCGGGCCGAGGCCCTAATAAACAGATTCATTCATTCATTGATTGCGTTACTGTTGTACGCTTATATTTTTAGGGAGGGCTCATGGCTCTGGGCCACAGCCCCAATAAAATTTATTCATTCATAGCCTCACTAGCAGACACGTGTCCGTTAACTGTAAGCATCTAAAAGCATATTTCACCATGTTGAGGACAAATCCATCCAAAAACTTTCAAATTGCGGAAAATGTAAGGAGAAGATACTGGGATAAAGAAACAATAAAAGTTAAAGGATGAGTGTCCACAATTCGTAGACAGAAAGATGCACCAATAACATTGTTTTCATTTTACTTTCCAGCTATTCAGCAATTCGTTAGTTAGCTAGTTAGTAACCTTTTTCCCATGTTAAATCCCATAGACTTATTGCTAACGACTAGCGTCAAATTGGGGAGGCCTACGCAGCTGAAAGTTTACACACGATTGTATGATGATCTAAACAGGGTCCTATTGTTAGTTTGGGGCTTGTTAGGAATCAGCAGTTTCGTGCTAAATCTCACAAATTGTGGCGGAGGAATTCCATTCATAACACCAACTTTGGACTTACGTAAGAAGGATAAACTACGAAAAGTAATTTTTCCTTAGTGCACTGCGTGAGCCGAAAAATCACTGGAGCCTGTGGTACTCTGTAGGTGTGATTCTTGAAGTAGCAGTATACTCCCTAGCCTGTTTATATAGGTGATTTCTCCAATCCCAAACTTTTCTATGCCCAGCCGTCCCTTGATAGTAAAACTTAAACTCAGTAGCGGATACCGTTATTAATGTGCACCACTCAGAAATCACAGGAAAGCTTAAGAAAGGGAAAAAACAAACTTCTAAGCCGTCAAAGTTAAACTGGAGTTAACGGTGGACAAGACTACAAGATCTCTGAAATTCAGCTTTGGATCAGTTTACAGAACTGAATGCATTCAACGCCCACACCCCCCCCCCCCCGCCCACACTCCAAAAAACAATTTTTTGCTTAAGCTCGAAATACAAATCTTGTTCAATTGCCGACATAAATCCTTCCCTCAACACCCCCCCCCCCTCCTCTCCATCTCACCGTATTTATTTTCTTATTTTTACTATAATTTGGTCGTTTGTATTCACGTTATTCGGTTTCTCGGAAGTCCGGGTATTCAAATTCGTTCACAGAAAGGAAGACAAACCCACAAGAGTCATCTTTCACTTCCTACGTTTTCCAACGTTTTCTCCCTTTCTCCTCCCCCCTTCCCCCACTTTCCTCCTCCCCACGCACAAAAGAATTGCTCCAGACATTCCAGAACTCACGCGATGGGTCTTCATTACGTTCTTTGCATTGCGTTTACAAAAACGTAGGTATTTTATGGCTTTCATGCTTTGAAAGCAGCTCCGTGTGACTATGGCAGTGACTCAAGCATCAATACAAGACGGTTTGAAGACGCTAAAGTGTAAAATAAATGTTTCGTCACTTTTCGTACACCTGGATATGGCTGGATCGGTGATTTAGCAGCTGCCTCCATCTTGCGTGTGTGTTCGATTGGCGCGCGACGAAATGACGTCACTCTGGACTGCCATCATTATGCGATAGAAGCCGATCGTACTGCTACTACTCAATAATAATAATTATAATAATTAAAAATAATATTTTTTTTAATTATCTTCCAGCGGTTTATGCCAGCGATTTATGCATCGTTTAAACAATTATTTTTAGCAGGCTAATAAACGCTGATTGAGTGAGCGAACGTGTCTGTGTATTTTTGCACGTTTTGAATATTTATCCGTTTTTCACTAAGGCCATTAAAAAAAGAAAAGTTGGTTCTCAGGCCCTCCCGCACCGATTTTTTAACGAGAAACGAGCAGTTACAGATCAAAAATGGTCCTTAATGAGAAATGAAAATATAAAATTACCATTCCTGTCGTTTAATAATTTTATAGACATGTGGTAAGCAGAAGTACGAGGCAGTGTTCTTTATTTTACCCAAAATAAAAAAACGATTTCCCCCAAAAGTACGAAAAATAGCGCCGTAAAATAAAAAAAATATAAAAACAAAATTCCGCCCGCCCGCACGGATTTCATGAGAAAAACGCCCGAGAACCAACTTTCTTTTTTTAAGTGGCCTAATCCTTTAATTTTAATCGTTCGTTTAAATAATTCTTTGTCGCTGGCTAATTATATTATGGTGTGGTAAAATAGATTTCATTGTTTATAAAGGTATTATTGTTGCCGGCTACTTTGCAACGTAGCAATGATTAGCCTTGTGCACCGGTCTGTTAAGAGTTTAAAGTGATTGCTGGTTACACGTGATATGGGATTTCGGGATCAGGGCTTAAAAGGTGTTAGAAAGTAGGGATCATTAGCCATGATGGGGGAGGGGGGGGAGGTGAGTGATTTGAGTCACTTGATGCGCTGATATTTCTGCCAGCATACATGGAAGAATATAACGGAAGTGATCATTGGAAAGCGGGGATAATTTTGATGGGGGGGGGGAGTAGTTTGAGTTACTGGATGCGCTGATTGAATGAGCGAAGCGAACGAAGATCAGTGTGCGCTAGCCAGTGCACATCAATTTGAAGAAACTTAAGTCGATCGACATGGACATACACATGAGCTACCATTCCTGACCAATGTTGCAAACCATGCATTCAACACCACGCGTGTGTACCATCGGGTTCAACTAGTTATTCATACTCCTACATACTTCACATCAAGTACGGTCACGAGGGTTTATTTATTTACCGTTAGTCATTCTCTTTCTTTAAAAAAAATCCACTTTAAAATGCTGCACCTAGCAGAATTTCGGTTGAATATGGGTAGTGTTTTTCGAGCATCCTGCTCATATTTATGGATTGTCACCGCTTAGATGTTGGATCTACTTTCGTGTCGTTTCATCGTTTCCGGTTTTTGAAGATACAATTTTGGAGTTCATAATATCACCGTTTGTCACGTGACCCTGGTTTCATTGAAGTTTTCTTATCGCACGCGCAACGTTGAGTCACGTGAAGAAGTGATCGGAGGTGATGTAGTACTACATCGCTGAATCTCGTGAAACGGTACAACGCAACATGCGCAGACTAAGAAGTGCGCGTGGCTGTTACAGGACAAGAAGGAATCTCCCTTTAAAAGGTCAATTCAGACCAAATATGGAAATAATTTTTCCTCGATCTAGAAGTGATGAGAAAATCATAAGTGGAAGTTGTGGTGCCCTTCAGTTCTTGAAATTTTTTACCAAAACAAAACTTGTAAAGGATTCACGCCAAGCTCTTTGGCCGTTTGAAGTCGTGATATAAAACGCAAGCTCTTTCGCCGAGTTAATCCCTCCGAGTAATAGCTAGTTCGCACGTTAAATGAAAAATATGAAAATTGTTTACTACGCAATTTTCGAATATTTCATTTAAGGTTTGAAGTCTTAGTCGGTGGAATTAACTTGGCGAAAGAGCTTGGCGTTTGATATCACAACTTCAAACGGCAGAAAAAAACTGATGGTAAACGTAAACAAGTTTTGTTTTCGGGAGATCTCACATACTTTCGGTCCATATTGATAAAATCCAATTTTTTCTTAGCAATTGCGAAACGGGAAAGCCGAAAATCCAGTTTTACGGCCCATTTTTTAGTTCCGTTTTGAGGACAGCATTAATATTTCACGTAGACTTAACACTTCAGCAACACTGTGGTATCTGAAACCTTACAGGAAAGCTTATTCGTGTTCCTTTGCTCTTTTGACTTTGGTTCAATTGAACCCTACCTTAAACATCAAACGATTTCGTTTTTTGTTTTCTAATAGGTTTACGTGCGTCTAAGTTTTTGTCAATAAGTCCACCAAACCAGCCTGTGGAAAAAGCTACAATTCTTCACTCACTTATTCGTGTTCATTGTTGTATTGAAGTTTCGGTTCGTGCTCCCTAAAACAAAACAACAAGAACAACAACAACAAAATGCTGTAACTGCCCAACTCTCAAACTTGATTAATTCTGTTAATCTTGAAGTTGTAAAGTACTTGCGTCCTTGAGTTTTATATTTGGGACAGTAATACTCATTGTTTGTACAAAACCTTGCGGTGTTTACATTCGTGTCTACCCACAGACTGCACATAAGAATCAGCGAACGCCAACTTTGTTAAACAACTAAAAACCTAACTACACAAACTGCGTAAATCTGTCTGATGGGCGAGTAAACAGTAACATCAGACATCGTTTACAAGCTGTCATGTTTCTAAACCCACTGCCGCGTGATGAACCACACCATGAGTAACAAGGAACAACGAACCCAACGTGTCGAAGGTTGTTGCAGAATTTTCAAGGGTGATCACCAGTTGGAGCTCATCAAAAACCGAAACCGACTTAACTGCCACTGCCACATCGAAAACAATTGGACGTATAACTTAACCTAAACAAATCTAACGTGCCTATATTATCCGCAGCCCATCTTCAGGTTGCCCCAGAATGAACACAAATAATCGATTGTACGTGTTTGGTAGCAGAGTGCCTTGTTGATATCCAAAGTAGTTACAAAAACAATGGCGGCCGTCGGTTAAAGCCGCCCCCTCCAGGAAGACGTAGCCGATCACAAAATACGTGCAGGACTCAAGATACGCAGCGCACACTGTAATAGATTTTGTTTGTGTAATAAACGATAAATTAGACTTTCAGCTTGCTGAAGTGCGCTATTCTGGTTCTGAGTGTATATATCTAATTGATTTTAGCCGGTTGTTCAACTTGATCATCGCAGCTCGACCAAAATAATTAAACAACTTACAATGGACACATAGTGGGAAAAAAACGTAAGGGAAAACAAACAAAAACAAGAGTAGGTAAGTAAGCAAACTTAGGCTTTTCTTAGAGATTTAAAGGTTTTCGGTCGTTAACGAAAAAGCGTCTCTCTCCCTCCCCCTACCCCCATTTACACCTTGATCCGGTAAAGCACAGTTGTGTCAACGTACGCTTATTTATTGCATTAACTGACCCATTTAAGTAGCATAATCATATTTACTCATAGAGGCGCACAACTCTATCGCACACTGCAATATTATACTGATCTCTATTATAGAATCTAAAAGCAGTAACCATCACAAGTGCTGGTTAAAAATATGTTTAGCTTTTAGGCCTATATTAGATTTCAGGCATAATTGTCAGGTTTTAGACCTAATTTTTACCTGCCATTTTAATTTCGTAAGTAGCAGGTAACGGAGAATTGGATTGGATAGTAAGCCTATTCATATATGCAACACGGTGCATCTCCCGGCACACAGCTACAGTGTTCGGCGCGCCACTGCAAAGTGACAGGACAGATGCTAGACGTCATAATATAGTTCTGTTGGTGAAGCCAGCAGCGACTCGTAGCAAAGCGATATTAGGCCTAATTTTCAGTTTTTAAACCTACTTTTTTTTACGCTTAATTTTAATTTCGTAAGCAGCAACTAAGGGAGAATTTAGTTCAAGCGTGGTGTCGAGACTACTTTAAATTAAGCTATTGTGTGTCGTTAGCGAAGTCATTTTGTTTTTACGGTTTCGTTTTACCCTTATGGTTTAAATGCGTCGATCAAATGTTATTATTTCATTTGAGTTACGTCAAGAAAGTCTATTAGCTATAAGGAAGCAACGATGCTTTTAATTTACTGTTTTTGTAACTAACTTGAGTTGAGTTGAGTTTATTATTAAAGGGATATGCCTTCCAGCGCCATTTTTCTCGATCCACCACATCAAGTACGGCCCCAAAGGTCTATTTCCTTGCCGTTAGTCTTTCCCTTGCTAAAAATCCTTTTTTAAATGTGGCGTTTAGGAGATCTTCTGTTGAATATAATGGAACTTTATTTACTAACGATCCGTCACTAAATGATGCATTGTGCGTGTACAATAATCATGACGTTTCATCTCTGTGTGTACATATACTAATTTTGTAATAATTTCCATGAGATCTAACATCTAATAGACTAATGCGGTAAAAATTAAAATTAATTATTCCAATAGATCGCCGAAGCAAAATTATAAGACACTAGCCTAGAAAATTATAAATTGTCATTTTAAAATACGAGAACCATTCCGGTTTGTGACGACACAATCAATGGGTTCACGCTGGCTGGACTATTAGGCGCAATGCCAATTGAGACAATAGCTACGTTTTCGTTGCGAGGAACGAAGCTACCCGTCTCAGTTGACCTTAGCTGTGGTAAATACGCGGATGTGATCGTCGCGTGGGTGTTGTGAGGCAAGCGGAAGGTTATAAGGCAGGCGGTATGTTGCTTTAATGGTTCGAAGCATGTACAAGGACAATCATAAAAGTGACAAACCCACACCCCACAAGAGCACATGCCCGCGTACAAGTGGACTGCGGCCGCACAAACATATAAATCAAACAAACACAAAGGAAATATATTTCCTACAATCAAAACTAGGGATTACATGCGAGAAATTGTTTAATAAAAAAATCTCTATAAAAAAGGTTAAAGGGTTTAACGAGCGTTAACCACTCCTGGTCATCTGCCCGAAGCCCTAAGGCCCTATGTCTGAAAAAATCTCTATATATATATGTGTAAAACAATGAAATAACAACAATGAAAACAGAAAGACAAATTAGGTAAAGTTGCGAAGTCAGAACAAAAAAGTACATGAGTAATCTGAAGAAAACAGTATAATCTGAACAAGGCAATAATAGCAAAATATTCTGCCAAAACAAACAAAGAATGCAAAATGAAACATAATATTTAAATTTGGAAAAAGTTAGGTCACAACAATGAACAAATTTTCTAAGGCAGATGGGTTTAGATCAAGTAGCCACCTGAACAAATGTTTCTTAAATGATGACATCTTACTCAAACTTTTTATTTCTATGGGCAAGGAATTGTAGAACTTACTACCCAGAAAGTAACTGCATTTGTGGATCTTTCCCTATCAACTTTAGGTTGAACAACGTATAAATTGAATTCGTTCCTAGTACGGTAATCAGTTACTATAGACGAGTGGTGAAGTGAGCACCGTTTTTACGAAAATTAATTAAAGCTCTGTAGACGTACAGATGGCGGGCTGACAGAATATTTAGCAGTTGGAAGATAGGAAAAGTGTGGTCACGTCGTTTCTTGAACATAATTGTTTTAATAATACGCTTTTGCAGTTTAATAACAGTGTTAACAGCATTAGAGTAGGTGCCACCCCAGAATAAAATTGAGTACTGCAAGAAAGATTGTGCCATGGTAAAATAAAAAACTTTCAGCGATTTGCGTGGTACAAGTTTCTAATGTAAAACATGTTACATAGAAGAGCACGCAGCCGGGCAGTAATTCAATTAATTTGATGTTTCCAGTTTAAGTTGCTGTTGAGAAATACTCCAAGATATTTAACTTCATTAACCTTTTTAATTTGTTGGCAGTCACAGTGTCGTTGTAACTGAGAACATCTGTGAAGGGTTATTTTAGTATCATCTGGCAGTGCACTTTTTTAAAGGGAGAAATGAACAAAATCGCTTTTGGCAACATTAAGGGTTAACAAATTTTCAGTAAACCAATCTCCAATTAAAATAAGATCGTCCTCGAGTTTTTCAGTAGTACTATCAGTGTCATTTCCAACAGTCAGAAGTGCCGTGTCATCAGCAAAAAAAGTAATGTTAGAATTAGTTTTCAGGTTATAAATATCGTTAATATAAATAAGAAAGAGTAACGTTCCTAAAACAGACCCTTGTGGCACACCTGAAAGTTACTAATGCACTAACACTAATGTGAGGTTCAATTTTAGTGACTTGAGTTCGATTAGATAAATAATCCGTGAACCAGGAGTTCGGAAGGCCTCGATTTCCATAAAGTTCCATTTTTTCAATCAATCTTGTGTGATTAACAGTGTCAAAAGCTTTCATCAAGTCAGGAACGTGCCGAAAACAACTTTGCCAGAGTCTAATGCCTTGGACATTTGAGTAAGCAAATTTAAAACTGTATCTTCAGTACTGTGATTTTTGCGAAAACCGTATTGATTGGAGTGGAGGAGATGATTTTTTTTCCAAGAATTCAGTGAGCCTATTTGTCATTGCCTTTTCAAGAAGTTTAGAAAAAAAAAACGGACAGCAAAGCGATTGGCCTGTAGTTACTTGGATCATATCGACAGCCTTTCTTGAAAATAGGAATAACAACAGTATGCATTAAAACTTAAGGAAAGGTGTCAGTTTTAAACGAAAGGATAAAATCGTGAACAAGTACTGGAGCAATGATACGCTGTGTACGCTTAATGACCTTTAGTCACTGAATCTAATGGCGCATACCATGTCGTCTCTGTCTGGCAACGTTCTAACGTTGAAACGGGGACGGATGGACAAAGTCGTTGCAATAGTCTTCTCAGCCGGTACGGCTGTATAGAAGACTGAAACAAGAAATATGTGTTAGCCCTGTGCTTATATCTTGGGTTTTAGCGACATATTTATCTGCTTATCGTTTTTGTTTTTTTTAATCTTGTAGGACAGATTAAGTGTAAGTTCTTATCCACCCAAAACGAAAACTGGTAGAAAAACCCGCCAAGTTTCCAAAAACGGTCGGCCTTTGAAGGTAGTGATATCATTCCACCAGGGAAAGGCCGCCAAGATTAATGCTATTAGCCAAGTTCATCGCACATACTAATAGTTCGAAACTAGTGAATACTACTAGCGGTAGCAATCTTCAAGTTTTCATTTAACGCCCAAAGTATTATTCGGTGGAAAAATGTTGAAATTCCTTGAATCTCAGTATACGGTTAGCAAATTCCCTGATTTTTCCGTGACTTTTCCAGACTTGATAAATTCTCTGAATTTTCCCAGTTTTCAGGTAGAATGCCACCCTGTGTAATAAGTACGTACTGATTTTCTGATATCATCACTGAAACATTATCCACGATATCTGAGCTGATATACACGCTGAAATCGTTTTAAAATAAATTATGCTTTAAGCAACATAAAAGCAGAAAATTCAGTGGATTCGTGTTAGGGAGCGACACAAATTACGTAACACCTGGAGGGGGGGTGGGGGGAGGAGGATTGAGCAAATGTGCTACAATCTGTTATAATGGGGGTTGAGGGAGGGGGGAGTATGACGAAGTGTTCAGTAACGTCACGCACTAATTTCGCAAAATTGCTTTTCGGTAAAGTTTTTCTTTACTTTTTAACTAAATTTTTTTGGGTCAACTATTTTTCTAACTTCTGTTTACAATTTTTTCAAAATCGCTGGTCTACGCATTAATTTATACAGCTTATAAAAACTTATTCATCCCAAATAAAACTATAGAATTGGTGGGTGGGGGGTGGTTCATGCCAAGTTTTACAATGGTGTACAAGGGGGGGGGGGAAATCTCTTAATTGCTAGAAAACAAGGGTTGCGTAATTTGTGAACGCTCCATTATTGGTCTACAGTTCTTAAACAGCACAAGGACCCGCTTGTATTTTGTAAAAATGAATCCTCGTTGCCCTATCACTTTCCCGTTTAACTTCCAAGAAAGCAAAGCAATTTCATGCATTAATCATGCGAAAGACGACACGGTTGCTGCGCATGGGGATTCTGTGAGATACGTGCAACGTACAATTGTGCTGCCTTACATCCCCCTCCCCTCACTCCCTCTCCCCAACTCCTTCTCCCGCCATTTGCTTGTTGTGATAAATAGTTGCGTAGGAGGACGCGTGAGTGTGTGAGTCCTGTGTGTAACGGAGCGAAGGGGTGGCGAGGAAAGATATATCCAAAAAAGAACAACAAATTTGACTTCTGGGAAGAGTGAATAGATAACAGCTTTGCTGTCGAGGCGAGATTTGGTATTCTTGCGGTCTTAGTCTCCACTCGTGTTGTAACTCTCGTCTCGACCTCAACTAAACCACTTCTCTACGTTTTTCCGACTTGTGTAAGTCGAAATTTTTGCATCGAACTCTACCTCAACTAAATTAAACCTGGTTTCGACCTCGTCACAACTCGTAAGTAGAAACTCTCGTTTCGCCCTCGACTACGACTAAACTGATCTCGTCTCTACCTTCATCTAAACCTTTACCACGACTAAACTGAACCTTGTCTCAACCTTCGTCAAAACTTTGACTGCGACTAAACTGAACCTTGTCTCAACCTTCGCTTAAACCTTGACCGCAACTAAACTGAACCTTGTCTCAACCTTCGCCTAAACCTTGACCGCGACTAAACTGAACCTTGTCTCAACCTCCGCCTAAACCTTGACTGCGACTAAACTGAACCTTGTCTCAACCTCCG
>JAHWFP010102734.1:0-13224 GCA_023313725.1 Lithobius niger | reverse complement strand
CTCGGACGTTCTTACAACTGTTGGAATCCTAATTTTCCAATCTTGTTGTTTGTTTGCGAGATGCCAATAGAAGTGCCTGAAGGCATTTTAACTCCAACTTTATAAAATGATTCACTCGTATATTTGAACTGAACTGTGCGTTCGTTACCTAATAAAGCAATAACTATTGGCTTTTTAGTATCGACTGGATTAGATTCCGAATGAAAATGTGTGGCATCTAAACCATCTTCGAATAGTGTTACTATTACTGAGTCACAAGTTAAGTCATACCTATCGTTAGCTGTTTTTAAAGCATTTGTGAATTCATTTGTGAGATTTTTATTGCAGTCTATAGACCTTGCAACATATTTTGAAGGAATTTTGTCAAAATATGACGCTAAGCGTGGTAAAGCTAACGTACAATCTGGCAAAGTAAGCTTTTGCTGATGCCATTCAACGTTTGAATGTAAATTAAGCATCAATTTATTTGCATCCTCGTCTGAAAATAATGAAACACATTTTACTTTTAAGAAGTGAGTTTCGTTTACTTCGTTAGTTTGGCTAACAGGAGTTTGAGCATGAACTGACCTGACGTGTGGATTCTGATATTCATTATTGCTCTGTTCTGCCTGCTCCGAGTTTAGTTCTGAATCCATGTTAACATTCAGACTATTAGCTCGTTTTTTGAACTACAACCATTTTGACATGAGTCACTAATTTCGTTTACATCTGTAGCGTGTTGTGGGACACGGTTTTGGTTGTTATTTTGTATTTACTGGTTTTGATTTCGGTCTTGCTGTTTACCATAAATGTTACCATTATTTAGTTTCTGCTGTCCGTTAGCGTTATTGTTACTGTTACTGCTAGTGTTAGCCTGATATGAGTAAGGGTTGTTAGTTTTCTTGTTAAACTGAACAGAATCCCTATTATCGAAGCCAGAAAAATAAGTTCTGTGTTTCCCACGGTTATTCCTCCGTATCGGTTTCCTCCACGACCGTTTTTGTTGTTGGATTTATTATTAGAAAACCCGTTTTCTGATTTAATCTGTTTCCAACGTTGTCTAACTCATTGTAGATTTTCTTCCCTAATATGACATTCCCGTTTGAAATGCCTTGGGGCTAAACAATGGTGACACGATTTAGTTTGACCTGCATTTGGGTTTACAGCACTAACTTTAGCTTCATCATTTTTGGCTTTAGCGTTACTTAGCTTAGTCATTCCTTTCTCTAACGAATTTATCTTGTCTAGCATTATGCCAAAAGCAAGATTATTAACTTCAGCATTTGAAATTTCTTTAGTTCCTGATTTAGCAGAGTTAAGATCATCTTCGTCTCCCTGAAATCCTGCTAAAACTGCTCTTTTACAGCAGTTATACATATATCCCTGAACGTGGTATGCATTTGTGATGTTACATTAACTTCAATTTCCCGTGGCAAAGCATGAAGAAATACCGAACACATACCGTCATCCTTCGCTAATTGTTTAAATTCCCGCTTGGCTGCAGAATCTGTGGGTTTAATTCTCCAAAGTTGTGAAGCCATTTTCTCTAGCATAGCAGCAATAGTTTGATAGTTTCTCCCTTTTGAGTTGCGTTGCATGAAAAAATGTGGGGTGATGATGTCACCTCTGCAGCCAAACCTATCGATTAAAACTTCCTTAAAACTTTCCCAATTTCGAGAAGTAGTAATACGCGGATTCATGGCTAAATAAATTGCAACTGGTCCTGTGCATTTACTGCATGCGACAGAAACTAGTTCCGAATCTTGTAATGAAGGATCTAATGTGTGCAAAACGTAAAATAGCTTTCTTGGCTGAACGTAATTCTTCCAAAAGTCTAGATTTACCATGCAAATCCCTGCTTTGATTAGATTCTGTGATGGCTTTTAATACTTCTAAGTGATTATCATTCACTGCTTTAACGTTATTAGTTGACTGTAAACAGACTGCTAACGTGGGATCTAAAATTCTCTGAAGACGAGTTTCCACCATCACACTGAATTGTTGCCCGCTAATATAATTTCGGGTTTAAGTTAGCAGTGTTTGATTTCCCGGTGGAACCTGAGAGTTTATTACTACATTTGGAGTAATAGGAACATGAGATTGATTTGGTATTTGCGAATTCATTAGCAATTGGATATTGAGCAGTGTTTGAGCATTTGTTTGCATTTGCAAGTTAGCACATTTGGTGACACGTGATTATGCTGGTAGCCTTGAGTGCTCCAGTTTAATCCTTGCATGTTAAACAGAATTGTAATTAAATTTAATTAAATTTAATTTTGTTAGGCTTATGCCAAAGACAAGTGTCGGTAACAAACCACCTGTAACTGCTAAATTTAATGGCACATTTTGGCTTAGTGGCATACTTTGATTTAGTGGCATGTTTTGGTTTAATGATACACTTTGATTTGTATGCACCTGATTATTGGGTAGTACTTGATTATTTAATGGTACCTGAGAATTTAAAGGTGCACAAGTTTTCCGTGGTGCACGATTATCGTGTGGAGACCTGGATCAAATTCGATTCTAGTATTACCCCTATTTTGAGTAGAGCGGTTAGCTGAACAGGACTGAACTCGTTTGGGTGATGGCAAATTTAATGCATCATCGATCTCGTCAATTGTATCGATGGTGTGGAGTCGTCAATTGTGTGCTCCACAATGGCAGCCATCAATTTCATTTCAACATGTTAACCCTACCAAGATACCCCTTTAACTACTAATAGGCTATTCCATAATTGTATATAGTATTAAGTTGCATCACATAACTTACTGTTACAATTGTATTTAAAGAGAAGTAAACAGGAAGTTCGCTGTCTTATCAGCTGTACCTACACTCTGGTAGTTCGTGCGAGTTATGACCATTGGTGCCCACGCTGGGCTTAGGTGTGTCCCCGCCAAGGACATCACAGTTGGTGACGAGTCCGGTACCTTTGGTAATCTTTAAAAATTTAAGCTTAAACTGATAGGTCTTCAACCACATCTTTGCTCCATATTTGTGGTAAGTTGCAAATTTTTTTCATTTTGGCAATGAAAATTAGTGCTCTGAATTCCTATCAGAGTTTAAACTTTTTCAAACAGTGTTATTTTGACGTGGTAGTGCTGTGTGGTACGAAATGATAATAGTTAAATTTAGTACCTTAACAACTAGAACCGAAGTGGGCAATAGGATTTATTATGGTAAATTTTACCTTGGTAGTGTTCTAGAGCGACGCACTGGCGTGTCCGCACAGGCAGTATTATAAAGTTCGAAAAATGCGCTGCTAAATTGACCCTTGTAAATTCGATTGTGCCATTGCCCATATTCGGGCTAGGGTGTGCCGGTGTAAAATTTAACACCGTAGGTTTATGCTCAAACTTAGTGAAATCTGGTCTGTGCTGAGGCTTAGGCCAGAAGTGTTGTTTTGTAAAACGTTGTAAATGGTGAACGTTAAACCTTTTTTCAAAGCCTAGTCCCTTTAAATTTACCTTGTATGCAGTTAATTTATATAACTAGGGTAGGCTACAGCCAAGCTTGATTTATTTCTGTGTTTAAATAAGTGACCGGTAGTCTTGAGTGCTCCAGTTTAATCCTTGCATGTTAAACAGGATTGTAATTAAATTTATTTAAATTTAATTTTGTAGGCTTATGCCAAAGACGGGTGTCAGTAGCAAACCACCTGTAACTGCTAAAGTTAGCAGTGAAAGTGAAACTGAAAATAATTCAGTAGTGAACGCAAGCGTTAATGAACTAGTTCTAATTTAAATCTAAATTTTGAATCTAGTGATAGTGAAGACGACGTCAACATGGGTTCGTTTAAAACCACTGGTTTATTTTCGGAATTCGATCACGAGTCAGACACATGGGAGAAATACTCCAACCGAATTAGTTATTTTTTTAAAGCTAAAGAAATACCAGCAAACAAGCTAGTTAATTTTCTAATGCCATCTGTAGGCCAGAAAATGTTTGATAGACTTCTGAATATCCTCTCACCTGATTTGCCCGACTCATTAACATTTGATGAGCTCGTTAAAAAAGTTTTGGACGACATTTAGCCAGTACCCTCCGTGGTATCGGAGCGTGTTAAATTCTTTATAAGATCGCAAAAATCAGATGAGAGTATGGTGAATATTCAGCTGCATTAAAGCTAATGACTTAGTACTGCGACTTCGCTAAAATTAAAGATATTAACAGCGAAATGATTAGGGAACGCCCAATTGGGGGGATCCAATCAGAAGTCTATTCAACGCGAGTTGTTGAAGCAGACTCTGGATTTAAAGGCTACAAAATCCTGAGCTTTATCCTTAGAATCTGCTGAAACAGACCAAAGGGTTTTGAGAAGCCATTCAAGAGCTGTTAACCACGTAGCAAAAAAATCGAGCAAAACATCAAGTAGGCTTAAATGGCCACGTGAAAACACGTTGTAAATATTGAGACTATACATGTGGCCGATGCCACACTATCGGCCATTTAAAAGCCGTGTGCCAAAAATCTAGTCATTCGAAAAGAACTCCAAAATCACTTGACCGCCCTAAAGCAAGTTCTAGCACAAATTTTAAGGCTAGGCCGAACACAAAACAAAAGTATAGCTATAAAAAATCCGTCAACAAACTCGAACGCGATAGCGAAAGTGATAGTGAAGAAAGCCAGGATGTTGAAGCCAAAAATTCAGAGTCTGGTTCCGGGTCTGATAAGGATTTAGACGACTATCTTGTACTGAAAAATAATACTCTTGGACCGAGTCAGGCTGCGGACCAGATTCCAATTCCCCTACAAACCAATAATAGTAGTAGTTAATTCTATGAAAATCCATAAATGGAAAATGCCAGTCTGCCTAAATGGTGTCAAGCTAGAAATGGAACTTGATTCCGGGGCAGATGCATCCATTATCCCTATCGAGTGGCATCAAAAATATTTTGCGGACTGTCCTTTAAAACTCAGTCCGTACTCGATACACTCGTACACTGACGGAATTGAGAACACGATTTACACTGTAAGTCTGAAGGTTGAAGTGCAAGGTCAAAGCGAACATTTGGATGCTTTAGTTTCAAAATTATATAAACCTTCATTAATGGGAAAGGATTGGCTTTCTATTTTTCGAGTTAATTTCAATCCTTTTTACGACCTACAAACGAAAGTAAAACCTAAGAAAAACGTTAAGAAAATTAAAACTAGCATTACGCCAGTTGACACTTCCGTAATAGTGAAGGGTTTCCCAGAGCTATTTTCTGAAGGCATGGGTAAGTTTAAGAATTTTAAAGCCAAAGCCAGTTAAAACCTGATGCCAAGCCTGTGTACTGTCGTGTAAGACCAGTTCCGTTAGCACTCAAAGAAAAGGTTAACCAAGAAATTCGTAGATTGGTTGGCCTTGGAATTCTAGAGCCTGTGGAAACTTCTCAGTGGTCTACGCTGATCATCATAGTTCACAAAGTGGATGGTCAAATCGGAGTGATTGGTGATTATAAAACCACCGTGAACCCTCAACTCGAAGTCGACCACTATCCAGTTCCCACGGCCGCAGAATTATTCAGTGAATTAGCAGGCAGTGACACTTTTTCCCTTATCGATCTTAAGGATGCATTTCTGCAAGTTGAACTCGACAAAGAGTCACAAGAAGCATTGACAATAAATACACCCCTGGGTTTGTTTAGATGGCTTCGCGTACCCCTGGGCCTAGCGTCCAATCCTGGAATTTTCCAGAGGGTAATGACTCAAGTCACCAGTAAAATCCCCAAATGTCTCCCGTTTTATGATGACATCCTGGTGATCAGGAAGGGGGGGAGCATGACGAATCGTTAAATAATTTGTTAAATGCAGGAGCCAAACTTAAGATCGAGAAGTGCAAACTGTCGCAAACGGTCTGAATTAAAATATTTAGGCCACATGATAAATGCAGAAGGCCTGCATACACTCCTTGAGGTTATCGAAACAGTCACAAACGCTCCTAACCCAACATGTATTCAAGAGCTACAGAGCTTTCTGGGTTTTGTAAACCATTACTCAAAATATCTAACAAATCTCGCTCATATTCTGTCACCAGTAACACGTTTGTTAAGCCCAAGTGTAAAGTGGGTTTGGGGGCAGAACGCGACTGAGCCATGAGTAAAGTAAAAGAATTATTTCTTAAATCAAAAGTTCTAGTTCATTTCGATCCGAAATTAAAGCTCAAACTAGTTTGTGACGGCTCACCCTACGGAATTGGCGCGTGCCTTATGCATGTCATGAAAAACGGTGAGTCACCGCCGATAGCTTTCGCTTCACGTTAGCTCACTTAAGCGGAAAGGGGCTACTCGCATTTTGATCAGGAAGCTCTCAGCGTGGCTTGGGGAGTGAAACGGTTTCATGAATACGTTTATGGTCAGTGATTCATACTGCAGTCTGATCAGAAGGCTTTAGTTTGGATTTTCGGCCCTAAAAAAGGAATACCGCAGATGGCAGCCGCCAGGGTTCAGCATTGGGCAGTGATGCTTAATGCTTATGATTATGAATTCGAACACATTCCCGGTAAACTTAACTTGACGGCAGACGCGTTATCCCGCCTTCCCCTCCCAAATACCGAGGAATTCGAGAAAGCAGAAGAGCAGCACAATATTCTCGCTTGAGAAACTATTTCTAATCTTCCAGTTTTAAACGAGACACTCGTTCTTGAAAGAAAACGTGATAAAATCCTTTCAAAAGTTTATCGTTATGTGAACCATGGCTGGCCTGGCAAATGCGAAATTCCCGATCTGTTACCGTACTTCAAACGTCATGCTGAAATCTCGGTCGAAAACGAAACCTTATTTTGGGGGTATAGAGTCCTGGTGCCGACAGCCTTGCGGAGACAAATCTTGAAAGTGCTCACTTAGGCATAGTTATATTGAAAAGTTTAGCTAGACAAAAAGACTTGTGGCCCTAGATTGACTCTTGACATTGAAAATAAAGTCAAATCATGCCAATATTGTCACGAGTATAAAGATACTCAAACGTCTGGTCCGAAGGATACGTGGAAATATCCACTAAAGCCGAATAATCGTTTTCACGCCGATTTTATCGGGCCTTTGGACAATTACATGTTTTTCATTCTGGTAGACGCACATTCAAAAATTCCTTTTGTGCAGAAAATGAAGTCAACAACGTCCACGCGTGTCATTGACGTTTTAAACTATCATATAGCTTTATATGGTTTAATGGACAGCTTAGTTACGGACAATGCTGCCCAATTTATGTCCCGAGAATTCCAAAATTGGTTAAAATCCAATGGAATTAGGCACAAGACCGGGCCAAGTTTTGCACCTTGGACCAACGGTTTGGCTGAGGTATACGTCCGTAATTTCAAGAGAGTCTACAAGGCCGCGCGGCGACAGGGGTCTACTATACACGAGAGAATAAATTCTTACTTGTTATCAGCACGAATCACTATCTCCGCTACCACGCAAGCAACACCCGGAAAATTATATTTTAACCGAGAATTAAAGTCTCGGCTGGATTTATTGTTCCCTGGCCCTATTGCAGCCGTTCGCAGTAAACAATTAAAACAAGTACAGAGCACCCACCATCCTGAGTTGAAAACGTATCATATAGGTGAAATGGTTTGGTATCGTGACTTTTCAACGACAAATGATAGGCTATGGTCAGTTGATATTGTTAACCAAATATGTAGTAGTCAATCCTATACTATCGTTGATGGTAACGGTAATACGATTTGCAAACATCGCGAACAGCTAAGGATACATACCGCTGAAAAAGAGTATCAAGAACAGCCTCCAAACGCACTTGTTTCGACGGCAAAAAGCAGTAATTCCTCCATGCATAATAATGATGAACATCACTCAAATTTCAAACGCATGTCTTTTGGCGGCAAGCAACGTGAAAAGCCAAGTTCCGCTGACGTAGTTCCTGAGCTTCGATCTCTCGGCCAATCCAGAAAGTCAATTTCTGTAACCGAGGGCTCAAATCCACCAATCCAACAGCTTGAAAAATCACCTGAGAGTTTGTCACGCAAGTCACCAGGTGGCAGGAAATCTCCAGCGAAATTACCCCACACACACAAAGTGGACGAGTCTGCTAACGTAAATAACCAATCACCTTTGGCTACTACCAGCGCCCCTATTGAAGGAAATTCTAAGTCAGAAAGATCACAATCTCCATCGATTATTACGTCACCATCTGCTAAGCAATCACCACCGAAGCCAGGTCATGCTAACAAAAAAGCGAAACCGAATCCCAATAAACGCAAAGTTGTGCTATCACCAACACAGGTTGATATTGCAGCGCATCTTCAAAATGCTCAATTGTTTAAAAAGACTGCGTAGAGCTCCAGACAAATTCAATTTGTAGTTTTTTTGCAAAATTACCAGTTGGCTACAACTTCTTCGTTTTTTATTTGTTGTAATCCGTTGCATATGAATTAAATGATAGTTCTTTTTAAACTGTAGCGAGTAACGCTAAAACGTTTTGTCTACTAGTTATTCATGCAGAGAATCTGCTCTATTTATTTTAAAAATGTCCACCTTTAAAATTAGGTAAAAATGTTAAGTGTATATTGTTGTTCGTGTGAAAAATTGATTTCACAATTTTATCCTTTTTTGTATCATTTTGTCTTTTCATGTACAAATCTTCACTCATCGGAACAAAAAATTGTTTGGACCCACAATTTCCACTCTGGTGAAGCCTAACAAACAGTAAACATCAGCATAAAATCTCTCGAATGCCAGATGTTCCTCCACAGCAACGCTGTAGCGTTTCAACTGCAGAAATGGTTGCTGCAAAAAGAAAATTAACCAAAAAAGGCTACGAAAGTTAAAACAACAACACAGAAAATTTAAATTGAATTTATTGTAAATTTGCTCCAGAAATCAAAACAGAAATTTAAAACTGGCGAGTTTTCAGCCAGTTTAGTAATGTTTAGTCATATCAAAAACCAAAACTGGTAAAAGGGGCCGCCAAGTTCCGAATGGTTCGGCCCTTGAAAGGAGTGATATCAACACATCAAAACATTCGTCAAGTTAATCGCACCGCTTAATAATTCAGAGGTTAAATGAAAACTAGAACATTGCTTCTTTCGGTTTCAAGTTTTCATTTAACGTCCAAAGTATTATTCGGTGCGATTAAGTTGGCGAATGTTTTGGTGTGTTGATATCACTCCTTTCAAGGGCCGAATCATTCGGAACTTGGCGGCCCCTTCTACCAGTTTTGGTTTTTGATATGATATCACTCCTTTTTTTTAATTGTGTATTGATTCAAATCCACTACCGTGCAGGTGTGTAATAAATTGCCACGTCAACAAGAAATTGGTTTTCAACAATTTGCTTACTACCTTTTGCCTATATAGGCCGAACCATTCTCAACTTAGTCACCTCTTTATTGGCTTTTGGTTTGGTTTTAATTTTGTTGTAATTTGTTTAATTTAGTTAGTTTTGGTGTGTTTCCACTCTCAACTTGGAGGCCTCCTTACAGCCTCCTTATGTTGCTTTGTTTTTACACTTGGTTTATTTTTCGTGAATTGGACGTGAATACAATTTCTTTACAACGTTGTTTAGATTTATTGTGATACACTAGTGTGTGCCTAGGCACGTACGTCAGTATACACGTTCCCATTGTCGGAACTTTGGCCGTCCAATGAGAGACGATGCCGACAATACTAACAATGGTCATAACAATATTTTCGTACTTACAGGCCCTCCCACACCATCCCTGTTACGCCCCCAGGCTTCAAACCATAAAAGGTACGCAGTTCGTATCGTAGTGCACCCATTCGTGTAATTTCATAGCTGGAAGCCTTCCCGTAATCTCGGAATCGATGAGTAATCACCCTATGGGATTTAACATGGGGATGAGCGGACTAGCTAGCTAGCTAGGTAATAACACATTTTCAACGTTATTGAGGGGCATATTTTGCATTGAAAGTAGCATAGCTGGCATTCAAACACGAGTTATTTTTTGTCAGGTGGGTCATTGCTCTCGATTTCAACACAATTTAAGCTTTTGTACCGCATTATTATTTTCCCCACGTACCTGAAAAGTCCCCAACTATGCTTCAAGATATAAGACACTGACGCAATGGCGTCGCGCTACAATGGTTTACAACCTCGACAATTGATGTGATGTGATATTTGTTGTGATGTTTTTGCCTAACTTGGCGTGACACAATAGTGTTTAGTTTTTCTCGAAAGCGAAAAATTATGTATCTTTCTTTAAAAATAGGTAGTGCACTAACAATATACATCTTGCCTTCGTAATCATAATTTTATTTCCAGCTAGGCTTAGATTTTTTTTTCTGTTTTTTTTTTCGCTCGCTGCATTGTGGAGGTGTCACTTGTGTGCTCCACAATGGCAGCCATCAATTTCATGTCAATATGTTAACCCTACCAAGATACCCCTTTAACTACTAATAGGCTATTCCATAATTGTATATAGTATTAAGTTGCATCACATTACTTCCTGTTACAATTGTATTTAAAGAGAAGTAAACAGGAAGTTCGCTGTCTTATCAGCTGTAGCCTACACTCTGATAGTCCGCGAGTTATAACCATTGGTGCCCACGCTGGGCTTAGGTGTGTCCCCACCAAGGACATCACAGATGGTATCAGAATGCTCCGATTCTGTATCCGACTCGTTTGGAGTGATATTGGTGTTATCTGAATTATCTAAATACGTAAATCTCTACAAAATCGCCTAGGTTTTGAGGTTTTCTAATAGGCCTGCCTCTTGAAGAGACTTGAACTGTGCCTCTAGCACGATTATTTCTAGTTCTAGGCATTATTTAACTAGTTTTTAAGCAAAAATTCGAAGCTTAAACCTTTTAGGCCTACTCCATTTTTTCAATTCTCGTGCAAAAAAGCCTATGGCTGCAACATGGCTGCCATGAACAAGTTGTATGCCTCACGAAAATTAATTGCAATAAAAAACACTATGTGGTCTAGGAGTATAAAATTTTGCAGACGTAATAATTATATTGTAAATTATTGACCAGAAATATAATTGGGACCATCGTCCTACGGTTTCATTATTAAAAAAAATCCTGAAGTTCGACTACGTGAACAGCGATAACGAAAGTTTCAAATTACAGTACTCAGAATGATAACATCCACTCGATATTCTTCCGTCACAAGGCGTGTTATTAATTCCGAAATCAGTATTTTATGTTTTATTACCGTAAAAATAGTTTATAAAGTTGCTTTATTTCTTCGAGTTTCACGATCGATTACTGCTCACTACCAAATCGTTGCTGGACGCCATAATGACCGGCTGCCCGCAATGCGACGCGCTGCTGCTAGCGCCAATGGCTGCAACCTTGACTCGCATGGCGTGACGTCACTCGCGACGGCTGAAGAGTCACGTGCTGTGAACGAGGCCGAAGCGTTTGAACAACAGTCGTTGAAACAGGACATTTCATTGGAGGAATACAGGCAGTGATGTTGGAGTTGATGACGTCATTTTTCACGGGCCAGAAAATTAGGAATCCCCTCTCTCGAACTCGACCAAGATGGCGGTTGTACGTTGCGTCGTTCCGGAGATACGATCGTTTGAACCAAGGGCTATTTTCAGCAAATAAACGCAATTTCACGTCCATTTTAGCGACGATGCCAACAATAACATTGACTTAAGGTAATAAACAGATGATATTAAATTAAAAATTAACCTAAATAAACCGAAAATATACGTTCCAAATTACGTAATTCAATCGGAGTTACGCCTCCGTTGTACGCAATAGGAAACTTTTTTTATCAGGGCGTAGAACTCTGCTGAACCGGGCTAACGATACATTGTCGTGTCGGCTTTTTCGCAGTGGAATTGCGATGACGATATATCGTCGCTTAGACCTAAAAGGGTTAAATTAGATTCAAACTTAATTGTAACACAAGTCTTAAATTTTAAGCACTTTGAAAATTTTCTACAATTTTGCACAAAATGACGAATTTTCCCTTTAAAATGGAAAATACTGAACTTTTCCCAAATTTTAACACCTGGAGTCGGCAATAATTTGACAGAGGTTATGTTAAACGTAAGGCTGCACCGATACCAAGCTGCCGAGCCGATTCTCGCCGAGCAGAGCATGATCGGCTTGCTCGGTGTACCGAGCATTTACATCCATTTAACCGAGCTGAGCAGTGCGGCTTGCATCTAGTCTTGGTATGCGATCCTGCGATCAATGCACCTTGAATGCAAGCTTTATTTTGGCGGATTCCAGTCGATGATAACGGTCTATGCATGGTTCCTGCTGCAGGAAAGTTGACTACAACACAATTCAAGACAGGAAATAAATTTGTAGGTAGGCTAATGCGTGCAGAGTAACAACTTTTTTTATGCTGAAACCTAAATAAAGTTTAAAAACTTGCCTTCACTTAAGTGTTTTAGTGTCAACAGCACTCATTTAATTGTTTTGAATGATCAATTGTTTCAATTGTTTTAAGTATTTTGTTATAATAATGGCTGTTAATGCAGGTTTGATTGGGCCACACCAGATATGGCGATATGTCATCAATTACAGTATACGAAACTAATAATAGCCTTTGGTTGCTGCTACACCGAGCTGTTTTCATGTAAAAAGTTGTTCTATCTAGAAACCTGCTTGGCATTTAGCGAGTGCTGATTACAGGGATGCTTCCGGTGTGAAAATGTGAAAATTTCCCAGTGGTAAAAAAAAGGAAAAAATGTAAAAAATGCGAGTGGTGTTGTGAAAAAAGACAAAACCCACTAACTGTAACAAAGTTATTCTCGGGGTTGATAACTCTGAAACCTAATATCCAAGTGAAACAAGACTCAAGGGTTCGTTAATTAAGTTTCATTCACAATCCTAGGCTAGGCTTGATATTGGGCTAGCGCTAACAACAGTATCTAAGCCAGGATTATTTAGAACAACAGTAGCCTAAGCTACAACCAACTTCTCAACCAGTTAACAATTCCTTCACCCAGTAGCTAGAACAGTAGTCACCTAATTACAACCGAAGTAATAATTCATCACAAGAAATAATATTCTAATACTGCTGACCATACATTAATGCCACAGTAGCCTACGGTATGCAACTAAGGTTTGTACTTAACTCAAGTCCATAAAGATTAGACCAGCCTCTTCAGACAATAGTAGCTTTACTCCAAAGTGAAATAAAAACAGAGTCCTCACAAAGTAAGCAAGTCCTTCATTCCATCCAAGAACACCCAAATTCAGCCAGAGAGCACAGTAGCAGTATCACTTTCAGAGAACAGCCAGGAGAGCAACCCCCAGACAAAGAGCTCTTAGTTTAACCCTATATACGCTGATTTTTTACCATGTGCTCTACCCTGCTG
>JAHWFP010102732.1:92452-103722 GCA_023313725.1 Lithobius niger | reverse complement strand
AAATGTGAGACATACGGTCTGTTAAATGGTCGAGAACGGAGGGTCTCAAAAGTGGTGGTGCGGAGGAGGTCAGAGGATCCCTAGAAGTGTCATATCGAGTACTAATGGCCTAATTTGGTGGGGTGGAAAACGATCGTGCCTCAAAGAACTGGGTAATCCTACGACTGGTTTGTCCCCTAAGCAAAAAATTGTTCTGGAAGGATCGTATCTTGGTTAGAGTCGTTATAGACTCAGTAGAAGTCGCCATATCACAAATAGGCCCAAACCAGCCAAAATTTCTTGAAAACAATATAAAAACAGATGACACCTCGCGGCCTCCGTACTTCGAAGATGATTGTGCGGCGGCTGAGAGCTTATGTTTACAACCAGTAAAATCCCTAAAATACACTCGAAACTGACCATAAACAGAGACACTAACAACACACTACACCTTTAAAATATAGAATCCAGCCACTGTAGCAGTCGGAGTGTCCTGGAAATGTTTAAAACATCCAAACGATGAGGACGGTAAAATGTCGGCCAGTCCCAAACCTACGGAAGTCTGCTGGTATCCTACTCTCGCCTTCAAAATCATCTGGAAAGGTTTAAAACTAAGCTGGTTCATCAATACGGGGATTCGTCCGCTTCAGATGACTTCGCTCCTAGAAATTTATTTTAAAAATTCACATCGTTTTTCCAATCCTTGTTTATTTATCACTACCCCGCCCATTTAGCTTTCCGTCCTGTACTTCGTTACCACAGTAGCTAAATTCTGGATAGTCACCGTTTTTAGGGCTAATTTTCAAATCTGAAAACATAATGTCCCGTTCTAATAGCCGTTTTTTAAACATAAATTAAAAAAAAAAATATCGCTCATTCGCTCATTGTTTATATACTTGTTTTATACTCCAATAAAATCCACGTCACAATTTCATTCACATATCGGCACCTACAAAAATAAAAAGCAAAATAAATTTTTCTCACTGTCGTTAAGCCTTAGTTTCAAAATTACTATTAGTTAAAGAGACATAAATCCTTCCGGTATGTCGTGCGTCCCGTTGAGACTAGCGTTTGCAATATTTACACAGGTTAGAGTTAATTCGCAAAATCATCTCGAACAAAAGAAAAACCAAGAAAATTAACGTGTTAGCAACATTTACATACGTTTGAACTAATGTCGTAAACTAGTCATACAGGAAAGCCAACATGGATGCGTGTACCTTTAACACGTGAAAAATATTTGCGGCCTATTGCCCAATTGCTGGAAAGAATTACGTAAAATTCCGGCAGATTCCACGTTTAATAACATGGTGTATGTTTCGGATTTCACCTATTTAATTCATGAGCAATGTTCTCTCACAAACAAGCAACGATCGTCACGCGAAGGAGAGGAAGTAACTTCCGATTCAGACAAAAGCCCTCAGAAAAATACAAACTCAAAGGACTTCCCGTTTTGAAACGTAACCTTTTGAATCAAAACACATACGTCATTCGGGAAATAACGAGACTGACACATCGCAGTTGGTCATAAGATAGCGACACGTCGGTCAACACGCTCGTAGAAAAGACTTAACTGAAACATCGAAAAAGGTAAGACTACCCAATATTTCTCACGTTGTTCGATTTACTGGCGTCGTTCCTAGCTTCGAGTGGCGCTGTTACTACCAGCAGCAACTCGTGCATGAATTTGTGCTCTTTAGACTAATTCTATTTTTGTTGCTAACACATTCAGCCAATGGTTGGATACAGGATGCAGTTAATATTTGGTTAAAGAATTGGATATTGGCTGTAAATATTAGTATTAAACAAAAAAAACATTACAGAGCCAAAGTTGTGAACAGCGAAGAATGCCGAGTGAGCATTTTGGTGTAAGGCAATGGTGTCTCAACCGAAAGACCAAGGTTCAAATCCCGCACACAGGGCGCGTTTACGCAACAACTCGCCTTTGCATTCTAGAATGCACAGCTAGAATTTTATCGCGATGGCAAACATGTCGTTGCCATGGTAACAACGCTACCTGGTTTAGCTAAATCCGACATCGTTTCAGTAAATGCTTGCAGTCTTATAATCTGTGACTATGTGATGAAGAATTCCTCCTGACTAAACGATTTTCTTTGTCGCTTCTTAACTCACGTATTGACTGCTTTCGCTGCGATCTGGCATAGATAAAACATCCGGCATGTCGGAATTTCAGACTATTTCAAGCTTCTAGCTGCGAAAAAGCGAAGGTGAATCGTTGCATAAACGCGCTCTTAGGGCTCGTTTACGCAACGAGACCTTCTCGCTCGCCGAAAGCTATTTGCTAGGCAATCGTTATTTACTTACGATTAATTTTCCGTTTCTATTAAATGAATGCGGATAGGCAACAAATTAAATGTACATACACGGACAAAGAACAAAGTGCAACAGTAATTTTAAACATTGCTACAACATTGTTGCCATTTCACGCTGTTTCCAAAATTTGCTATTCTCGCTGAAAAAACAGCAGTGATCAATCGTCGGTAGAATAATAATAATAATAATATTTGTTGCGATAGCAACGGGTCTGGCAAGGACTGGGGAGTCACTAACAGCTAGCCACAATTACATGTAAATACAGTATACATAAAAAGGCCAAGGAATGATGATGGTAAGAGGTTTGGGGACACGAATGCCTTACCACCAAGGTTAGACCTGCCAGGGACTCAAAGGCCCCCGATGGCATCGCCAAACGTGCAGGACATGGGAAGGGTGTGAAAAGTGAAAAATGCCCAAAATGATGCTGTACAATTAAAAATTATAAACATTGCTAAAAAATTGTATACTACGGTGAATACTAAAAACTAAAACACCCTGACAGTGTGATTTGTCATAACTTAAAAAAACAACAAATAAAGAAATATATACATATAAAAATCAAAGGCCAACCAGATAGAATAGGGTGGCACACATGCCGTTAAAATTTTTTTTTTAATGGTCTATTTTAAGAAGACGGAAGGGTTTGGGACCACCTACACAGTTCTCAAAGTGAAGAGGGGGGGGAGGTTGCTGGTGAGAAAAAAAACCATTAGGTGTCCAGGAGTAATGTGAGTTTCAGAAATACGTGAAGCGGTTCCTCATCAAGCAACCTACGAAAGGTAGAAACCGATATAGTGCAGACACAGTCTTCACACTGAGTGCGTTCCAAATAGGAGCCACGCGAACCGAGAAGAAATGTCGGCGACAGTCAAGGTTTGATGCAGGTATGGCCAATTTCCACTCATGACCGCGTGTACAAATAAGGCGTTGTGCAGGATCGAAAAACGGAAGGTTAATGCCGATTAAATTATGAAGTATCATGTATGTAAGTACGAGGTCGGCTTTTATACGTCGCAGTTCAAGCAACTCCATACCCAATCTTACAAGTCTTTCACGATAAACAATTTCCCGGAATCCCGGGATATATTTTGTATAACGGCGCTGGATTTTCTCCAAGAAGTCTATATCCTTGGCCAGGAAGGGGGACCATACAGGTGTAGCCTATTCCAAGATGGGACGCACAAATACCTTGAACGCCCAAATCCTGGTGGCAACACACCCAGATAAAAAAAAAAACACCTATTTACAATCATGGAGCGGCGGAATGCCGCAGTGGCAACTTTCTGGCAGTGTAAGGACGGTTTTAAATTCGCAGTGAACCAAATTCCTACGTCCCTAACCTCTTCAGTTTGGGGTAAGGTCTCCTGATCAAGGAAGTACTGGGGGCACTTATTTACAGTTCCCACATGAAATGAGGAACATTTTTGGTTCGAGATTGGGAGCTGCCACCTTCGGGACCATGCAACAATCTGGGCATCTAATTCGGGTGACGGGAGAGAAGATAAATTTTCGGCTCCGATCTTCAAGTCTTCTGCGAACTTCCATCCGAAGGTACAAGCATTTCCTATCCTAAGATCATTTATGTAGATTACAAAAAGGATAGGTCCGAGAACTGAACCCTGCGGTACACCATAGGGGACAGGTTCCCATTGTGAACACACACCCTCAACCATCAACCTCTATGTGCGCTCTGCAAGGAAAGCTGCAAGCCAGTTTTTTAGGTTACCTTCAATACCACAGTTACTAATTTTAAGAAGAAGTTTTCTATGAACAACCAACTCAAAAGCCTTTTTAAAATCAAAACAAATGACATCCGGGGGGGGAGGGGGCAATATCCAATGAGTAAGTCCATCTATCAAAAACTGCCAGCAGCTAGTGGGTCGCGGATCTATAAATATATAATAAATAGCTATTCGCTGCGAGAATTCAAAATCCAACATGGCGTCCGTTTCGGGGTTGTCGAATCGAAGACAAAGCATCGAATACCGCCATTCAGACATCTGTCCGTCGTCTTGTACTGCAATAAAAATTGTTTTCTAGTTGTCATAAATCGACGCTGTCATGTTGCACGCATCGTACGTCTTGTCGCGAGGCACGAGGAGGAGATTTGCGACCGCGTTGTTGCCATGGTTACGACGAATAGACAGCTTAAAAACCATATTCTTCGGTAAAGGCCAGAAGCAGTCAGCATGTTTAGTATTAACCAAGTAAAAGCTAGTAAGCTAGATAATTGTCGTTGCGTAAACCCGCCCTTACGATGGCACACGAACTTTTTCTTCGTAAGGCCGCGATTATGCAACGAGACCTTTTCGCTCTCTGGAACTCTATTTGCTAGGAAACCGTTATTTATTTACGATTAGTTTCCCGTTTCTACTAAATGAATACAGTAATAGATAAATTAAATGTATCATAAATACCAAGACTGATAAGAACAAGGCGCAACAGTAATTTTAACATTGCTACACCGTTGTTGTCATTTCACGCCGTTGCCCAAATTTGCTATTCTCCTACAAAGAACAGCTTCTACCATTGATCAGGCAACGGTAGAATAAATAGCTACTCGCAGCGAGAATTCAAAATCCAACATGGCGTCCATTTCGAGGTTACCGAATCGAAGACAAACCATCAAATGGCGGTATTCAGAAATCATTCCGTTATCTTTTACTGCCGTAAAAATTGTTTTCTTGTTGTCATAAATCGACGCTCTCATGTTGCATGCTTCGTACGTCGTGTCACGAGGCACGACGAGAAGATCTGCATCCGCTGGTTATTACGTATAGACTACTTGAAAGCCGCATTCTCCTGTAAAGGCCAAAAACAGCCGTCAGATTTAGCATTAAGGAAAAACTAGTGAGCGAGAAAATTATCGTTGCTTAAACCCGCCCTAACTGCTGCTCACTTGTCAGTCAGCTGTTTACAATGTTGGTTCCAATTTGTTTCTTCGTTTCATGTAAACTTTAATATTAATGTTAATATTAAAGTGATTTTTTTCCCTATCTGCTAGGAAGAACAGAATTAGGCCTAGTACGTTGGCACTCTGTGGAGGCCACAGCATGTAATTAGGAGTAAACTGGTGTGATTAGGCCTATTTTGTATAATTATCAGGTCTACTTTGCATTAGTGAATATTTGCTAAGCTATATATATTTAGGTGTCTACGAAGGCTAAACTAGCCCAATGTACAAAGTAATTTTTTCCTAGGGCACGAAGTACACTAGGGGCAAGGTGGCCTGATGGTTACCACGACCGTCTTGCATGCCAGAGGTCCCGGGTTCGAATCCGCCCTTAACCGCCCCTGGCATTTTCGGGAAGAGAAGAGCCCTGTGACGTCTCGTGCTCATGTCGATTGTAGCATGTGAAAGAACATAGGAATTTCCGATGGGATTTACCTAGCAATTTTGTCCCTATCTCCTTCTGGCTAAGGCTGGTTGCGCGTTTAGGTGCCTACGAAAATATACGCAAATATTTTTTTTCGTAGGTCACGGTCGAAGTACATTGGCTGAACTAGGAATTTCTCCTGTGGTTCAACGTATAAATAAAAGAGTCAAGTCTCGTATCACAACAGCTGAGCAGATCCACTACAACAAAGCCCTTACCAAACAAAAGAAAATTTGATGCGAAGCAACGCGTTACTGCGTGCTTATAGGATCAAATTTGCCGCAATGTTGCGTTTCTTACACCATCCCGCTTCGCATAGCAACCGCGAGCAGCCAGTCTGGTTTGGGCTTAAGGCCCTAATCAGACAGAGAAGATCATTTCGTGCGAAGCAATGCATTACCACGTGCGCACAAGGTCAAAATTACTGCAATCATACGGTTGTTGTTGTGTTTATTGCTAGATTTTGACGTCTTTCTGCACCATCTCGCGTCGTGATACAGCCACGAGCAACCAGTCTAGTTTGGCCTTTAACGCCCTAAAGGCCAAATCAGAATGCCTCCGCGTGGCTACATGGCGTCGCAGGATGGTTTACCGCAGACCTCGAAATCAGTCAATAAACACCAGACTCACAACTTTAGTGCGGCTATTTTGACCTTGTAGGCACGTAGTAATGCATCGCTTCGTTACCGCGAGCAGCCGTCTTGGTGGATATGGCTGCCGGCACTGTTCCGTCGGCCAGTCATGGGACAACAGATCTCATTGATCACGTTTGTTAATTAGTTGTAGAGTTTTAATTGTAAAGTAATTAATTGTAGAGTTCGTGCGTTAATAATTCCCTCATAGAATAGAATAGAATAGAATAGAATAGAATAGACGAACCCGACGGTGCAAGCTAAAAGCCAAGAAGCACCCCCCTTCCCCCCTCCCCAACCACCAAAAACAGACCAACCAGGGGCCAACCACCAAAAAAAGCCTAAGCAAGAAAGTGGTCCAGCCGATTTTTAAAGGAATCAAGTGAGGGGGAAAGAACAACCGAGACGGGCAGAGCATTCCATGCCAGTTCCATGCAACAAAACAGTTTTTTTCTTTTATTACTCAGCTTATCTTTTATCGTGTCGTGTTGTATGTGGTCTGCACACGTAAGCAAAGCCACCCAGAAACTGATTCGAGTAAGAATTGCTAAATGTCCAATCTTTTAAACTGAAAAACAAATAGTAAGGTTGTAAATCGGAAAGAAAAAATTCCCGTTGCTGAAAATTGCCGCAGATGCCAACAAGTCAAAAAAAAATCACAGGCCTAAGAAAGCCGCTCTCACAGTATTGGCTTCAGTAAACACTCCATTGTTTTTTCCTTCATTTTAGTTAAACGACTGGCTCCCAAAATGCGAGTTCCGCAGCGAAAGTGATATGACTGCTTTTAAAGCTGCTTTTTACCAAGCTTTTTAGTAGTTAAGCTGGAATTCGTAACAATTGACTATCATTGTTAAGGGGTCATTTTTCATTGTTTTGGTTTATCAAGGCGTAAAATCAAACTAGCTCTAATTTCACATTTTTTTTGCACATGATGCTCGTTGACCGGAAGAAATTGCTCACTGAAACAAACAATTAACTAATAAATAAATAAAGTACCGATAAATAAAAACACTGCACTATTTTATAGCCATGGACCGTACAAAACTCGAAATCTCCACCATACGATATGCAGACCGTGATAAACTAGAATTCTCATCAAAAGAGAAAAGAAAGGGATACCTGTTGAACAGGTCACGCATACGACAGTGCTGAAATTCGGACGGGGCCATTTTGGAGAATACATGTCTGTTTACACATTTTCTATTTTAGCAATTTTCAACCTCAATTGGTTGCCTTATTTTACTGGCCCTATCAGCAAAAGGAGGACTGATATTTGTTGCAGAGACGGGTTTTAAGCAACTAAGAATCGTTATGCAAAGCTTAAATATTTTGCTCGATTTTCCTACCAATAGATAGCGCTTAAATAAGTTGTAACGCACAACGTACATATAAAAATTTATATTATACAATGTGCAGTGACGTTTGAGACATGCGCACAGACAGCCAGCCAGCATACCTGACTGCAGCGTACTAAAAGCGATGTAATGTAATTCATCGCTTCATGTATGCCGCTTAACACCTACACGGTGCCAGCTATAAAACAAGTTCCATTCTCGTCTCTGTTCTCGCCTGAACGAGGTTCGTCCGATGCCAACCCCGCAACGTTTCATTCCCTTCGTGAGCAAAGCCAACATGGCGGCTGCGCAAGGCATCTATTGACTGTATAACGCAGCTACCGTACACCGTCGTACGTTGCACAAAGTAAACCAACTACCTCTGTTCGCTATTGTCACTGAGACTGTCAGCAATTTCAACACTTATCTTTGCTACCGGGAGCTACTAGGTCGCACGTAATTCACCCTACCTGGCATCCACATGTTAAAACACCTTACTGTCTTGGTTTGGCAAGTCACATAAATACTTTAAAATATTCATGCAAGATTCTTAACACTGAAGAAACGGGAAGAAAAAGCAATTAATAACACTGTGGCCTGAATAGTGTTAACGATGAACGCAGTGAGAGCACTAATGACGAAAAATTAGTAAGTCCGGGAATGGCACCGGAATCCTTCGAGTAGACCTCCACGGGCACCCGTATATTGGGGAAGTCAGCACACGAATACTTGCATAAATAAAAAAAATCTGGAAAATCATTTAAACGGAATATCGTATAATGGATAATCGTATAATGGATAAACGTCTAATTGGACAATAATATACCTGCAGTTGCTGATGTTATACGTATATGCGATTTTCTATTATACAAATTTTCTGTTAGACCATTTTTCATTGCACGAATTTCTTGTTAGACGACTTTACGTTACACTGTTATACGGTCTACGTTCTTCCAATTATGCGATTTTCCAGTTAGACGATTACCCCTCGCCTCATATCTCCCCTACCCCTCGCATTTGTCGGGGTGCTCGTTTGGTAGATAAAAGTATGGAGGTAAACCAAAATGCCTGCTCTTACTCATCAAGGGATTTCCTGACAAAACCAGACTCGCAGGTCGTTTAAAGCAGTGTTTTAATTTTTAACACATACACTAAAATTGTGTGCCTTGTTCACAAACAAAAAAGATAAGATGACATAAAAGAAAGCCGCGCAAACATAGGCTCACAATTTTAGTGCACGTTCTGAAAACTAAAACTAAAACTAAAACGCTGCATTGTATGGCCTATGTGAGTCCGGTTTTGTCAGGAAACCCCTTGAAGAGTAACTACTTTCACTTACAAATTAATCGCATTGACTGCTCTTATTTACATATTCCACTAAAAAAATATTTGTGCGCCTTTTTTTATAGTGCAAATTGGCTTATTTCCGGTTGTGACCCTCCCCCTTTCTTTTTTGAGAGTCAGCTGCTGCCTATGCAAATCTTGAGCTATAGTTTGTTTCACATTATGTTTGCAGGAAACTATCTGAATATGCCACGTTTCGTTGCGCTATGAGTGCAAAAATTTGGATATCACACTTGTCGACTTTTCACAGTTACTGTTAGTCTACGAGAATGGAGTATTTACGTGTTGTTTTTTTTTTTTTCCACTCGTAAAGGAAACGTGGCTTCATAAAGTCAGTTTCTTGTGTAAACATAATGTGGAACAAACTAAATCAAAATAACTGTTAACATGCCTTGCAAATTAAAGTCAACAAATGACACCAGAGGGTGCACGAACTCTGCAGCAGGGTTGTAGCAGGGTTAAAGAAACGAAATTATAGTGATAGGATTACTTTGTTTAGCCTACTCTTTATTGATATTAGTGTCATTGCCATTTGTTAGTGTTTACTATTTATACTATTATTGCTCATTACACATTGTGCTTCTTCGATCTCTGCCTTGAGTAAGTCTTGATGAAAAATACCATAGGTACTGTAATGAGTTTCCTGGTTCTGTGTACAAATTTGGCTGTTATAAAGTAATGGCTGGGAAAAGTGCACAAATGTACAAATAAATTCGACGTTTCGGCTCATCTCAAGAGCTTTTATCAAGCGTAGCAAGAAAACAAGTACAAATAATACTAGAAAGTCATGAATCATGTCGCAAGTTGAATATCCTTCTGAACGAGGCAGAACATAACTTGCTAGGACGTGTTGAAAACTAATAGAAATTTAAAAAACAATTTTTAAAAATTTTTTTATTTACATTTTTTACGACTCTGTCCGTTTTTAACACGTTCTAGGAAATTCTGCCTTGTTCAGATGGGCATTTCACTCGCAACTTGACTCCCGACTTTCTTGTATTATTTATTTGTAATTTGTTTTTACTTGCTCTTCTTGTTAATGGCTCTGAGATGAGCCGAATCGTCGAGTTTTTATGTATATTTGTGCACTTTTACTTTATATCATGTTACAAGTGCTTTTTAAGTTTAATTACAGATTTGGATGGTCGTAGCCCATTAAAAATGACAAAGTCACTTGGGGAAAAAAATAATAATAAAAAAATAAAAAGCGGGGTGACATTTTTTTCACTTTTATGAGGACGGAAAAGCCAGTGAACCAAACTTTTATCTCTTGGTTATCTGACAGTTATTTCTTTTTTTTTCAGGTTATTTATCATGACTCGCGCAATCTGCATCGCCCTGTTCATGGTTGCCATGGCAACCGTCACCATGGGAAAAGGCCTGCACGTTTTCAAGCGCAACATCATAGATGACGCAGTTGATACGGTATCGAATGCGGCTGATACCATGGGCAAAGGCTTCGATGCTATCAACGGAGTTTTGGGCGGCGGATGCACCTTCCAACAATGTGTTAAGGACATCACGACACAGTGGCACAATTTAGCCGTCATGGGTGCCGAATACCTGAAAGCCCAGCAAAAGAAAACCAATGCTGCGTGGGCAGAAGCCATGGTCAACTTTATCGAGGCTAAAGCTATCATGGAATCGTGAAAGCAACGTGAAACGTATGCTGAATAAAAATTATGATTTTAATTTTTGAAGTGCTGTAAAGAAATATTTTTTAAGCTTAACTTGCTGTACTGAAGAAGTTTTCCTCTTGATGTAAGGTGTCGTATTGAATATTAAAATTTCTAACTGGAAATCTGTACAAGAAAATAAATTCACATGAGCGGCCATAGCCTACTGCATTTTTTTTTTTATAAGAAAGGCAGATGCGTTGAATAAAACGAGGATGTAAGCCAAATGGATTTGATTAATGAAACCCTACATATGTTGCTTTTTGGACGTAATTATCAGACTACCTGAACTGGAATTGAACCCTCGACCTTTAAAAAGAATGTTTGAAGCCCTACCACTCAGGTTTAGGGCATGTAAGTATGGCTGAAGATATGACTTAAGACAGTTGTCTCAAGGTCGAAGGTCGAAGGTTTAGTTCCTACTCAGACAGTCTGACATACTGTATAAGCCAAAAAGAAAATGTTAATAGGGTTGCTTTGCATCTGTATTTATTTGTGGACTCCGGAGGCGGGTCTGGATACATGCCAGTTTTTAAAAAAAAGTGGTTTAACGAGCGTTAACCACTCCTGGTCATCTGCCCGAAGCCCTAA
>JAHWFP010102732.1:59817-83080 GCA_023313725.1 Lithobius niger | reverse complement strand
CCCCCAAAGCCCTCAAAAGAGTGAGCAAGTGAAGAGAACATGACAATCGACAAAACGGGAGAGCATCTTAAGACAGTGGGCACTTCAAGCTTTGTAATGTATCCCTGGAGACCCCAAACATAATGAGCAAGTAAGGAGAATGCAGCAGTCGGCAAAACGGAAGGGCATCTTTAAAAATCGCCTCTTCGAGTTTGATGAGCTGTCCCGAGTCACCTCTAACAGAATGAGCAAGTGAAGAGAAGACAACATTCGGCGAAAATGGCTACACAAAACAGTCTGGCCTTCATAACGTAATATTATAGCCTACACTATCTGTGAAGAGAAATAAAATTTGGTTGACATCACCCGACCTACCTAGATTTTTCTTTCGGACCTACATTTTTGTTCTTTCGACCCATTTTTGTTATGCTATCGTCAGTTTGGGGATAATATTCTTCTTTATCCGAAGTGAAACTTTATTTATTTGCTTTTTTTTGCCCTTATTTTGGTAGGTAGCACTTCTGAAACTTGTAAAATACACTAAAAGTTGCCTGCTGGCAAAAAATAAATGCTTCTACCGAACCACCCTACGTTTAATTCTAATGTTACGGCAACCAAACTCTTTTTGTGTCTTTATTTGGCCTAACGCAATACGTGCCAGATAAAACTACGATTTACAAAATGTGATGTAGAAGACATTTAGGAGTACAGGCACGGTTTAATAAAACAACAGATGTTTTAGAAATGTAGTTAAAATGAAGGTTGTTAGCATACAAGTTAGAGCAGATCGAAACTTAATGATTTCTGAAGGAACCACCACAGCGTGTACGTAGCCACTCAAAAAATGTCACAATCTTACTAAGTGGTGCTTAGATGGGGGTTCTATATAGGTGCTGCTCCACGCTGGCATTTTCTTTTTTTGACGAGTGGGGGCATGGAAATACAAATATATTCACACAATACCACCACATCACCAAAGGACAAAACAACGCCCTGACAAAAACACAACTCTTCAAAATTATCATTTACTATTTTGGCGATGACTCCTATTACTGGTATTCTATGACCATTTATATTCAACCCAAAAAAAGGTATGGGGATAGCAGAGGTAACTTACTGTAAGGGTAACTACGTTTGGTGTTGGGATGACTTATTCTGTAGACTGTAGAAAACTAGGTTTGATATTGGGGAAGAGGCATTTGCTATTTACTCGCGGGGTGGGGGGGGGGGGGGTTGTGGATAGGAACCACTTGGATGAACTTGGATGTGGATGAATTTTGTGCCCCACACCATCGCAACTGTAAAATTTTCTTATGGATGGTATCTCCTGACTGTTTGTATGGCATCCAGACTTTAAGGAGTAGTTTTTCACAGACAAGCCGAACTTCCCGTCAGGCAACATTAATGCTGTCCTTCAAGAACTCAACGTTACATAGTCACGCGGTATGCAAATTGTAAGCACAGATTGAAAATTGAGATCAGAGGTGTGCAGGTCACCAATTTAAAGTAGCGATAACAGTTGTGACTACTCCTCGGAAGTAGCAGTGACTAGTAACGGCGATTTGTCTCAGTTAACGTGTAAACCTAGTAATGCCATTCTTTACTGAGAACGGTAAATATTTGGATGAAACTAGTACATGCTGTCAACGATTTACCGCCAGAGGGCGCTGTCGTCAAGTAACAAGAAACGCAAAGCATAAGGATCGAAACTATTTAGCGTCACTAACACAAATTGATCAATCGTTTACAAAATATCATTTTTCAGATAGGACATTAAAATAATTTTATTGTAGATCAGAACTGGCTGATCAAGTTTTATTTTTTTAAATCCAACATTAAATTTTAAAACCGGTTGTAGTTACGAGAGGTGCTAAGTATAACACATGGTTTTGTGTTGCGAGAAGTATGGTGAGCTGACCTTTCTGAAGTTTCTTCCACGGTTCACGTTTCTTGTAACGAGATGAATATGTATGATTCGAACACAGAATAAGTTCTTCAACTTCGGCGAATGTAACCCATACACGAGTATTTCGTCAATTTCCTAAGGTACTGTCGTTACTACCATGGTTACCGTGGTAACGATGCTGCCATTTTTTATTTCAAGTTTTGCCTCTTACGAGCATCTGACATCTAGGACGATGTATGGTAAACCGTGTTTACCGGACAAGAAGATTCACGATTTAACTCGCAGCCATCTGTGATACGTCCGGTTTGAGATTATGGGATGGCAGCTGCCATAAAGATTGAACAAGGTGAGCAAATTCAGTAGCAGAAACTCAAAAGTGTTGGAGAAACTTCAGTCCAACGAGTAGGGTAAAACACGCACAGCTACAGTTAAACTGTGATACTGTTTGCAAAATTTATCCTAGTACAGGCAAAATTTTGAACTAAGTTTCCAATAGCTGTTCGATTTTATAAATTGATGTTTGCATCGATTTTAAGATATACAGCGTTTCAACATTTGTCGCAACCTGACTGTACCTAACGAATCTCATTAAGGTGAGAGCAGAGGTGAGAACGGTGGGCACCATAAACGCCACCATGTTTCTTCTGTTTTTTAAAATTGTTGGTTTAATCTGAAATAATTGCTGTTACGCTCTTTGTAGGGCGTTACAACTAAGTACTTGATAAACTAAGTAAATAAATGGATTGTAGGATTGGCCTCTCGCGAATCTCTTTCAGACGAGAACAGGAAATTAGCTGACGCCATGTTTGCGTTACTAGCGTCGGCCAAGTGCCGGAAAGATTAATGATTGTGTAGTTTGGAATGCATTGTTTCTAGTACAGTTGGAACCTCCTGCTGACACGTGCTGACTTCTGGTGGCGTTGATGAAAGCAGTTATTATTTTATTCCATATTTTCAGGAAAACGTCACTATCTACTTATCTACCCTGGTGAAAATAGTGACAAAACAAGTTTTATTTCTATGGTAACTTAAAAAAAAAACGATTATTGTATGTATGGGGCATATAGCTTATTAATTTGTTGTATCTTATTGAAAAGGAAAGGAAATTGAACCTTTATAAAAATAATACTAATAATCACTTTGTTGCCGGAGGAACAGGTCTGGCAAGGATCCCGGGGATCGCTGACTGCCAGCCTAAAACGGGCTGCATTTAAGATGAGTGTAAAAAAAAAACTAAAAAACCTTGAAAAATAGGGAATGCAAAGGCGGAAAGGTAAAAACTAATACAAGATAAAACAATTTAAAAAGCTTGCGTATAGGTAAAAAATAATTTTAAAAAAAATTGCATGATCAGTGGAAAGGTGGAATCAAATTAGTAAAGGTGGGTTGGAATCTAAACTCCCTTACCACCAAGGTTAGACCTGCCGCGGACTAAAGGTCCCCGATGGTATCGCCAGTCGAATGGAAAAGTTTCTTTTCAAGCTACTAAATTTGAGTTCATAAGCATAAAAACAAGTTCATAAGCATGTCATCATGGTGATTTTATTCTGACTTGTCATCTTTTGAGGTGCATAACTTACCACTTTTTATGGAATTAGACTCCTTTTTGAGGATGTTGTGAGAGGATGTTCTTGTCGCGTTGAAGCATAAGCTGTATGTTTGGAACTAGTTGTTAAAGTTTCACTCTCACCTATTTCGGTCCGTAATAGTGTAGATCCCGTACGTGACCGATGTGACTTTTAGCGAGCCACTCGTTAAAAGTTTCATCGGTCACGATCAGTTTTCCATATTGATGTAGACTGAAATTTGTTGGGTGCCTTCTATCAAAGTGTAATTTTTTAATTTTCACAATGGTTGCTGCCGTTTTGTATGATAGGCGTTAATTGCAAATATCGCATAATGTAGAATTTTCAACAATGCTGGTGAAAAGCTTCACAGTGAACTGCTTTTTTTTCATTTTTTTTTTAATTGATTTTCTTTTAAAGATAAATATATAAAGTCTCCAGATTGACTTTAGAACTGTTATTGGTCCCTGCTGGTAACGATCTGTTACTGTAACATATATACATCTGTGACTAGTCATAGTGATGTGACATGGCACCACCTCTAATGGAGACGTTGGGACAGTGTTTTGGTGCGCTTCGACAACATGAGTATTGATCTTGAATACGTGAAGCGTATTTCCACTGTTTCGAAAACTCGTGGACAACAGAGAGCTGGCATACATTAACGATACGGAATAATTAGTACTCAGGCAGCTTCGTTTGGTCTAAAACGTGAGAACCACGGAGAGCAGTTACTGAAATGTTCGTATTAAACCTCTAGAGCAACAATGCTGATTAAGGCAAATTTAGGTGTGTTTTTCCGTGGCATTGAACCCCTCAAGGCGTTTAATGCCATGGAAAAACATACTAAAAGAAAAACTAAAAATAAAACTAATAACTTTACTTGTTTACTTTTGTCAGATTTTACTCCTAACTTCTGGGGGGGGGGGGGGGACGCGTAACTTGCCCACTCTCAAACGAGAGTATGCCGCTACTTTTAATAGACTAGGACATAGTGTCTTTTCGATGTTAATTCTTAAAGTTAAAAATTCAAATGATGAATTAAACCATTTCAGTATTGCAACTTTTCGAACCCGTTTGTGGTTTGCTCTGCGTTGCTCATCCTAGTCAGTATTACTGGCTGCTGTACGGCCAGCAACAGCGATATCAACAAAACATTGCAATGCAAGTTGTTTCAAATCCTTTCTTCATTTGTCTGTAAATGCACTGTAAATTCTCTTTTTCTCTCTTAATTTATTGATGTACAGATTTGTAAGCCAACTTAAAAATTATGGTTTAAAAATCATTTAAAAAGTTTTTTTTATCTTGAATTAAGACAACACTCAATCGTGAAAATTATGGTATTGTAGACAATAAGGGTTTAATTTTTTAACGCCCTCCAGCCATAAATAGTGGTCTTTTTTCAAAAACGTAACAAGCTAACATTATGGTCGTCCAATGCAGAATTGCTACGTAGTGCCCTTGGCTTGTAATACATGAAATAAAATGCTGCTCCCCCAACTAAAACTAAAGATGCCAACACTAAACCAACAATTAATGCAGTTGGAGAAAAAAGTTCAGCAAGTTGTGCGTGGTCTTTTCCTCCGGAATTCGTTTCGATCGATGAAAACGTCGTTTCGATCGATGAAAACGTCGTTTCGATCGATGAAAACGTCGTTTCGATCGATGAAAACGTCGTTTCGATCGATGAAAATGTCGTTTCGATCGAAGACGACGTCATTTTGATCAAAGATGACGTTGTTTCGATCAACGATATCGTTGTTTCGATCAAAGATGGCGTCGTTTCAACCGGAACTTCACTCATTGAACTCGGTGATGTATATTTTATAACTGGAGTACTCGGAGGAGGAGAAGGATATTCTGCATGTGGCCGCACGGTCACGAAATTGGAGTAAAAGAACGTATAATTTTTACGATCTCGTGCCACAAGTACTATATAATACACAGCGGTATCGTTAGATAAGTAATGTATTTCTGTAGAACAGGTTCCATTCTCGCACATTTCTTCTCTATTCACTTCTTCCCGCACATCGACATCTGTAACATTTTCGGGCCACTCTTTGCTGTGGGCAATAAAAATTTGCACTAGGAAAAAACAAAGGAAAAATATAAGAATAGTTAGTGTATTCTTGCAGAAGAGAAGGATTAATTGCAAGATCCAGGAAGTAAATAAATTTCTGTAGGAAATATACGTCAAATTATACTGTCAAAAATCATACTGTCAGTTTAAATTCTTTTCTTTTTTTTCTCCAATTTTCTTCCTTGGAGTTCACATTTTTCCTATAAGCCTGTTTTTTGTTTTAATATATGAAATTATCACCAGACACAAAACATCTCAAATCACATATAAACTAAAAAATACATATGCTGTACTGGCTAACTGGTTCTTTGATTCCAGAATATGAGGGAATACAAACCCATTTAGTCATTTGTTAAAACTTAACGTGATGTATGTTAAGAGTTGAAAACTTCAAGAAGTTTTGAATTTAGATTTTAAGAAAGGTCGTGCACCTGTTTCTTCTGGGATCACGTAAACGTAACGAATATTCCTACACTTTTTAATACAGAATCATGTACAAATCATTGGCCTTAGATCGTAACGTATTTTTTAACAGAATTAATGAGACGAAATGATGAAGTTTTAGGCAATTCTTGCATAATTCATTTAGTCACTATTTTAACTTCTTAAGTTGCCATTGTACTTTAATTTTTACTTAAGTTTGTTAAATAAGTAGAACCAATTAGAAAAGCTGTTTCTGTCCAAATCAACAAGGAGTTATTTAGGAAATTTTGTCTCGACTAGTAAGTAATACATTCCAGTAATACATTACCCGGAACTGTTCTAGTTGAGGAAGTGGATTAGAAAAACTGTTTCTATCCAAATACACATAAGAGCTAAAGTTTGCCTGAACCGCGTTACACATTCGAGTGATGCATCACCCGGAATTGATCTAGTTAAGCATTAGCTCCAAAAAAAAACTGATTCCATCCAAATCATCATAAGGGGTAAATTTTGTCTTGCCCTAGTATTGCATTTGAGTAACACATCACCTGGAACCGACCTAGTTGATTTAATGGATTAAACAACTGTTTCTATCCAAAAAAGGCATCTACATAATAATGTCGGATGCCGGCTAAAAGGAGGACTAAAAGAAAAACCACTTCTCCTCTCCTCGCGCCCGCATTGAAAATGCACTCTCCCACTCTACCTGCATGGAAACAGGAGGCAGGCATGAGTGGTCGATCAACTCAATAAAGGTTCAATCTGACAAGTCGTGGGCCAAACAATCACTTCTCCCCTCATCGCGCCCGCATTGTAAATGCGCTCTCCCATTCTACCTGCAGCCAAACAGCAGCCAGGCATGAGTGGTCGATCAATCTGACAAGTCGTTGGGAAGAGTGCCGGAAAATGTCCCGGAGAAAATGTCCCGGGAAATGTGACCGGCCCCATGCATAGCACGGGCTTCCTCTAGTAAGCAATAAATTTTGTCTTGACCTAGCAGTACATTCGAGTAACACATCACATGAAATGACTTAGTTGACCCATTGCATTAGGAGAACTGTATCTATCCAAAACAGCATAGGGAATAATTTTGTCTGCACCAAGTAATATATTTGAACAATACATCACCCGAAACTTATTTCGTTGAGGCATTGGGTTAGAAAAACTGTTTTTTTTCTAAATCAACTAAAGGGATGAATATCTTTTCAACCTGGTAAAAACTGAAACTCTGTTGAGCAATTGGATTAGTAGAACCATTTCTGTCCAAATCAACATAAAATCAAAAAAAAATCTTGACCAATAGTAATATATTCTAGTAATTCATCACCAGGAACTGACCTAGTTGAGCCTTTCGATCAGAAAAACTGTTTCTATCCAAATCGACATAAGGGAGGGATCAATTTTACCACGTAAAATTCCTTGTGCTGAGTTGGACTGAGTTACAGTTGTTCTGATTTGGTGGATCAACAAATACAAAATCTAGAATCCGGTAAAACTTGGGGTAAAGACCTAAAAGACAAAATCATTGAAAAACTCGACATCTTAGGAAGTGTGAGTCAGTTCTGGGTAAATCGGTAAATTTCAGGTGATGCACGCAATGATGAACCAATGGTAATCTGACACTACTAACAATGAAGGGGGGGCGGTATAGTTTTCAAGTCACTGAACTCAAACGTGCTTTAACTGTACATTGCTATTCGGTTAAATCCTCTTAAGTAGAGACATATACCCACTTCAAGCCAATCTCAAGTTGCTGTACATGACTCCAACTTCACGTCAATTTGAGGAGTTTACTCTTTAAAGGTCCCACGTACGTGTTTCACCCCAATATACAACATGGCTTCAACTCTTCTTTAAATTTGAGTGGTTTCCGTATGCAAGTTTAAACGTCACGAAATGAGTGTGCTCAGCTGTAACTTTTTTAACGTAATAATCGAGTTGAATGGAGAATGAGAAGCACAGTAAATTACATCGACTTAATACAAAGCCCCCCCCCCCCACCAGCATTGCTACTCAAACTCACTCCGACTAGTAGGTCACTATACCCACTCCTCTTCCTGTGTGCTTTCAAGTTAAAGCTAAGATGAGTTATGTTCCATTGTATGTTCCACTAGACACACTGCAGTGCTTAAAATATTTCTTACCTTCAACCTTCTCATCTATTGTGTCAGTCCAAGTTAAGCTGAAGTTGAATGTGAGAGGTGTTGGCGTGGGGGTGGTTTCACTGACAGGCGTGGGGATGGTGTCATTGGAAGGTGTGGGGGTGGTGACATTGTAAAGCGTGGGGATGGTGTCATCATAGGGCGTGGGGGTGGTGTCATTGTAAGGCGTGTAGGTGGCGGTCAAATCTCTCACGGGAAAGACTTTTATCTCATCCAATTGTCCACAGTCGTCTAAAAAGGCAGACCCTGCTGATGATAGTCTTGTAAACTTCTGACTTGCCTTCCAGCATAAAGCGTTGGTCGTGGAGGAAGTACAACCTAAGGAAACGAAAAAAATACTAGTTTGTTTGCTCAAGCTGAAGTCTACAAAGGTGATATTTTAGAGAATACGTAAGCAGGGTGATTTTACAGGGAGTGGAGGTGGAGGTGTTTCACCCCCTAAGGTCCATAGTATTGCACGTTGTGACCCATTGATAGAATATTAAAGAAATGCCCTAGCCTGAAAGCGTAAGTAATCTTTTATATCTTGACGTTCACTTTGTTTAGGCCCTTGTGGAACACCTCAAAATTCAAATTCCATTTTCTTAAAAAAGTCCAACTGGAGGTACAGAATCTGATTGAATTTAATAGTAGTAATCATATCAACGAACGCAGAAACATGACGTACCAATCCTCCTCATTTTCAAAACATTGTAGACACCTCCTACTCCCACCTACCTCCATGCAAAATTTCACCTTTTTGGACTGTTTTTAAAAGTGTCGTTCCTTCTTTCGTACCAAATATTGGGCAAAGGGGGGAGGGAGGTTCCAGGGCCATAACTGAGCTAGGGCATGCGAGTTTCTATCTCTTGTTCCCCAACCTGGGACCCTTTACAAAATGTAAATCAGGTCGAAAAATCTCTTGATGAAATGGAAAATTGAGTAGAAAACCTTGCATGTCCGAACGAATGATTCTGAACGAAAAGTGATACTTAAAGTTTTGTATTGTGAGAGTTTTCAGCGATACAAGCGATTAGTGCCTTCCACTACTGTCCACTTTCCTTTTAATTTCTCCTTGGTTCTCTCTTAATTCGTTAATTCCGCAGTTTTGAGGGAAAATAATAATAATAATAATATTGACAATACGAAACTTTCAGTATCACTCTTCATTCAGAAGAATTCGTTCAAATCTGCGAGGGGTGATTTTGGACTCAAATTTCCATCTCTTAAAGCGATTTTCCATCTGATTTTAAAATTCTAAGGCCCTGTCGCTCGGTGGGGGGGGATACCTAGAACACTGATCCGGATGCCCTAGCCTAGCTGTGGCCCTGGCACCCACCAACACTTGGCCAACCGGTAAACTGACTGGTCACCAGAATTAAAAAATGAAGGAGGTAAACCACTACTTTCTAAAACAGTCCAATAAATCTGAAATTTTGCATGAAGGTAGGTGGGAGTAGGTTGGTGAAAACATGGTATGGAAAATGAGGAGAGTCGGTAGGTCTGTTTCTCCGTTTATTGATACGTTAACTACTATTAAACGTCAGTAGTATTAGTATTTAAAGTCAATAATCAGTAGCCTACTTTCAGTACAATTTGTTTAAGGAAATTTAATTATCAACAATTGTAATAAGTTTAGGTTTAAAAAATCTATGAAATGCTTTCCAAGTAGACTAGTCCAAATGTATTTTTTAGATGCCATTTTCGGCTGTGGACTTGGATTTTTACAAATTTGCATAAAACCATGCGTATAAAATCTTCAACCTCAGATTAAATAATGTTACTACCACATTTCGTTCGAATCGGTCCACGTAATGCTAATTTAACAAGTTAAACCGAGAGGAAAATAATGACCTTTGTCCACTAATTTGGGTACCTCCCGCTCGCCCCACCCCCCAAGAAAGGTGCTTTAATTACAAATCTATATTCATACGCTAGTTAGCCTAAACTGAAAGAATACACCTACCAAATTTCGTTGCAAATCTACGCTTATAAGTTAGTCAGCATAAACTAAAAGAATACTCCTACCAAATTTCATTACAAATCTATGTTCATAAGTTAGTCAGCCTAAAACTGAAAGAATACATCTACCAAATTTCATTGCAATTCTATGTTCATACGTTAGTCAGCCTAAACTGAAAGAATACACCGACCAAATTTCATTGCATATCTATGCTCATACGTTAGTCAGTCTAAACTAGAACAATACACCTACCAAATTTCATTGCAAATCTTTGTTCATACGTTAGTCAGCCAAAACTAAAAGAACTCCTACCAAATTTCATTATAAATCTGTGTTCATAAGTTAGTCAGCCTAAAACTGAAAGAATACACCTACCAAATTTCATTGCAATTCTATGTTCATACATTAGTCAGCTTAAACTGAAAGAATACACCTACCAAATTTCATTGCATATCTATGTTCATACGTTAGTCAGCCTAAACCAAAAGAATACACCTACCAAATTTCATTGTTCATACGTTTGTCAACTTAAACTGAAAGAATACACCTACCAAATTTCAATACAAATCTATGTTCATACATTAGTTAGCCGAAACTGAAAGAATACACCTACCAAATTTCATTTCATATCTATGTTCACACGTTAGTCAGCCTAAACCAAAAGAATACACCTACCAAATTTCATTGCAAATCTTTGATCATACGTTGGTCAGCCTAAACTAAAAGAATACATCTACCAAATTTCGTTTGAATCAGTTCAGCGTTCAAACAGTCAAACAAACGAAATCAAGTCCCCAATTGCCCTTTAAATAGAAGTAAATATTAAATACTGATAATGTAACCTACTAAAGCGATTTTAATATTGAATTTTATTTTAGGCTGGCCCTGAGAGCATAAAAATTCTCCCTGTATATAAAGATAGACACTTCTCGCATAGGCCCAAAATAATTCCTGTGTTATCAAACATAATTACATTCTGTCTTAAGTTATTTGAAGCAAATATATGAATCAAATCAATTTCGAAAGTTGCTAAACCTTTTACAAGCAGAAAGAATTTTTAGAATCTGCTGGTGATTTTCCTTGTGATTTTGCTGGTGGTTTACTGGTAGTTTGCCGGTGAATATTCTGGTGAATTCTCTGATAAAAGAATTTTATAGACAGGAAGAATTTTAGTACAGGGATTCGAACTGAAAACCTCGAAACATCATGGGGGCTGACAGAGAGTTTTACAGTAGGCCAGGTTATCTCTCGTATATTGATTAGAACTAGGGAGGTGGCGGATTGTCTTCAAATCTCTAACTTTCGTTCTTGCTTGATGAACACACTCTTGTAAATGTTTTGCAGTAGTTTATCTTGCGACTGTCCAAGAATTTCATCTCCTAATGCGAATGCCTTCATCTGTTCGTATTAATCATTAACTCGACTCCGAAAACCAACAAAACAGAACCATGGCTCTGTTCAACTATTCCATCATTTCAATATTCCAAAATGTGTAAATAGTTGATCCAGATAAATATGTCGTGGTGTATTTACCAGTTCCTGCTTTGGTTTCGGGATTGCTTGACGTGTTGATTCTAAATGAATACCTTCCCCACTCCTGGCACAAATTGAAATATCCAGTGTAGATACCATCATTTCGAGTAATGTCAGGACCTGAATTAAAAAAAAAATTATTATTAGGTCATTGTGTCACGTTTAGGCCAGATCATACGGGCACTGGGTGCCTCGCCCGAAATTTCGGACCACATTCGGTGACCCAATGTTACAACGTGACTTCACTAAAGCCACAGGTTAAATTATGGAAATGTACTTTTTTTGAAGTACTAATAATGATTACCAAATACACAGTTTCTATGAAAAAGTAATCCTAACTACCACTGAAAACCAGTCAGGTAATCATAAAACAAGGCTTGTAGACTAGCTGTTTTGACTATGACACAGTTTAAAGCTTCACCACAGTGACAGGGAGATTACACTCATAAAATGTAGTATTGATGGTCGCTTGCAAATTTTTATTACAATACGTGCAATAAATTTTTAAAGAAGCTGTGTTCACAAGAAAAGTAGCAAATTTTGCAATCTAACTTACGACGGTTCAGCTGAAGCGCTAATTGAAGCGTTTAATAAGTTGAGCCATTTCAGATATTATTTGTAAAACATTTGAAATTAAAATAAACTATTTAATAATAATGTTTGGTCACATAAAATCGTTACAAATCTCAACAGCTATAACAGAACACGGAAAGCCGAATATTCCAAAAGCTAACATGTACAGTAAAAACTTAAATTCTTGCACTCGTCATCCTCTTCAAAAATTTGACTCATAATGGTTGATTGTCGTAGATTTGCATTGATAATTAACTCTGTTCGTTACATTATTGCCGTAGTCAAATCCATAAATTTCTTAAGTAAACATTCTGTTTTAATGAACTTTCCACAAATTACATCTGTTAAATGTTGGTACTGTAAAACTGGACTAAGAACTGGGCTCATTTAGTTTCAACTGGTAGGTTTTGGTCACCGGATATTCTCGTAGTCACTGCATCCCATTTCAACTAATTTTAGGGTTATTTGTACGCGAATTGGAGAAGGTTCAACTCGTATATAAATGAGTAAGTAAATAAATAAATAAATAAATAGAAGTCAGATGCAAATTTTCAGCAAGTCGGGAATGAACCATACGCGCATCTGAAAACCAACCTATACTAAAAAGAAAAAGAGCAAAATAAATAAAGAGTAAAAAAATGCACTATTTACGACATGTTCAGTGACGAATATGAAAAACCCTGCATTAGTAGAAGTATTGGGTAGCTGCCAAATCTTTTCCAACAAACCAGATCGCTGACATCTCTACCAAGTTTAGTATCAACGACAACATTGACAACCATCACATCACCAGCAAACCTTTTTCAAGTCTACAGACTCACCGGCTGTGCTGGTAAGTAAGTAAGTAAGTAAGTAAAAAGGATAAAAAAAATAGAGGTCCCAATACAGATCCATGAGGAACACCACTGTTCACCGGGGACAACGCAGACGATAAAGGGTTCCAGTAAAGTGCTTTAATGTTCCAGCGTCTTACTTGCTAACTTTTGCACATGCAAGATGCACGAACTTAAAAGGGTCATAGTCGGGTATAGTTGGTTTGCATGCGTATCATACAATCGTAACTCAGTCACGTATGGACAAATTTGATAGTAATGTCTTCTGGCGACCAACAACAAACTACCCAACTTAGTGGCGTGCGACAATCTCCACTTCTAACTAAAAGCGGGTAATGTTGTTTTAAAACTAATTTTAAAAACATCGTTGCTTAACGTAACGATGTCTTAGTCGACAAATGCTTTGTTGTGCAGGTCTGTGATGTACTTAAGTGCAGAGGCAGTTTAGGCTAGAGTTGAATTCGTATTGTCTCTTTTTGTTGCAAGTTAAAGGTTAAATAGAACATACGCTTCAGTAAAATCACGATATGCCACCAACAAAAGAAATGTAACCTAATGGTTTTCAGGCAATGTTTTGCCCGGCTCTAAAGTTTGGTACTTTGAATCATGAAAACATCCTTATAGTGCACACCTTGCTCCTGGTATTCATGCTGATATCCAGTTTTGGAATTAGAAAGATCACGTTATTATCCTTTTGAAGGCTACATTCTCTTCCCAGACATTGATTTTTTTAAAGCGTACTTGTATTAGTCATGATATTGGAACTGGCATCCTCTTGGTTTGGAGATGACGAGTCTAACCACCAGGCTGTAAACTTGCCGCTTCCCCAACAAAGATCACGATATCCCTTGCTTATTTTTTTTTTGCTTGCTGTTGGTTTTCTTGTTACTGCTGGTCTTATTTAGTTTCAACTGGTTCAATCCTTGTAATCCTGTAATCCTTGAAAAAATGTAATCCTTGGTACCCCATAAGGTTGGACCAAGGATTACATATTTAGTTTTCAAGTTTATATTTCGTCCAGAGCTGATCTTGAAACACCGGCAAAATCTCTACACATTTCAACTGTAGTTTGAAGGCCTTCTGGTGGCATAGTTGTGCAAAACTAAAGGTGTCCAATAGCGTTCAAAGGTTTTTTTTAGAAGTCTAAAAAAAACCTTTAAATGCTGTCGGATACCTTTAGTTTTGCACATCTTCGCTACCAGATGGCGTTCAAACTACAGATGAATGTAGAAAATTTGCCAAAGTTTCAAGATAAATTCTGGACAAAATATGAACTATTGACAGCTATGTATGTTGTAACATACAGAAGGATGTTACATTCTTCATCGTACTTATGTAGTCCGTCCTATTGTTAACTCATGCAGCAAATGGAACAATTATGTCAAGAAATGTTCTAAACCTACGTACTCTAAGAAGAGGAACTCTGGGTGTTCTTGGATATTATTGAGTACAGTTTCCAAAAACCTGGAAAAATGGGAAATCTGGAAATCTCAGAAAAAATTAAAATAGAGAGAAAATCTTAAAGAAGTTTCTGGAAAAACCACAATCCTGGGTACACAATTCCTTGGTACAAGTGCACGTGTTACGACCGCACAAACAAATTTCGTATAATATAGCACACACAACCAGAATGAATGGTCTAACATACTCCAGGCAGTGTCCAGTCAGAATTGTGGCGTGCGTGAGGCTGGCCCCACTTTTGTGGGGGTTGATCTAAAAACAAATGAGCTGGAAGGGGCTACCGAAGAGCTAAATGAGTCTGCCAGTTTTATCGTTTGAGCTATAAAATTTCCTTAAATATAAATATTTTAAAAATTAAGGGCCAGCTTCACACTACCCCCCCTCCCCCCCGCCGTACTGAATAACCTGGATAGAAAACTAACTGTGCCGGGTGGGGCTACTAATGAGACAAATGAGTTAGCCAGATCCAACCCGATATCTGTAAATTATTTTATATTAATTATTGCAATTATTAGCTGCAATTATAATTAACCAGCCCTTACTTTTGTGGGGGACTGGTCCAAAAACGAATGAGCTGGAAGGAGCTATCAATGAGCCCACCTGTTTTATCGTTTGAGCGATAATATTTACTCAAATATGAATACTTTAAGAATTGGTAGCCAGTTTCACGCTGGTTGGGGGCTGGTTATAATGGCAGCTTACAACTGCAATAAGTATATAAAAATAATTTACAAAGACATCGGGTTGAATCTGGCCGACTCAATCAGCTCCTTCGCAGCTCCACCCAGCTCAGTGAGTTTTGCATCCAGCTCATTCAATATGGGGGCTAGAGTGAAGCTGGCTCCTAGTTTTTAAAATATTTAAATTTAAGTAAATAGTGTAGCTCAAACGATAAATCTGGTAGACCCATTTAACTCATTGATAGCACATTCCCGCTCATTTGTTTTTATAGCAGCCCCCACAAAAGTAGGGGGCTGGTTATAATTGCAGATAATCGTTGCAATAATTAATATAAAAATAATTCACAGATATATCGGGTTGAATCTGGCCGACTCATTCCGCTCATTTGTAGTCTCACCCAGCTCAGCTAGTTTTGTAGCCAGCTTATTGATTATGGGGTATAGTGTGAAGCTGGCCTCTAGATCTTTAAATATTTAAATTTAAGTAAATATTTTAGCTCAATTGATTAAACTGGCGGAATCATTTAGCTTCTTGGTAGGCCCTTCCAGCACATTTGTTTTTAGATCATCCCAGACAAAAGTAGGGGCCAGCTACACATACACAGGATGGTATGGGCCGCACTACCTGCATAGGAATTATAAACACCCTATAGTTGCAGAATCATAGCTGCCAACAATTAATATACGAAAAATGAAACTCTTCATGTGCGCTCGATTTACGGTTTATTCTGCGAATACTCTGAATGCACGATGCTCTCGAGCACGTGCACTAGTACCTCGACACCACACAAAAATAGTATAAATGACTTTAGTTCGATCATAATGCTTAATAAATAATGCTTAATAAATACGAATGCAAACCTATTTACCTTGCATTTTGGACTAAAGTGTCAGGCTGCCTGAGCGGGGAATTGAACCCACGACCTTTAAAACTGAAGGCCGAAGTCTTACCGCTACGCCATGCTGAGAAGGTCACTGGCTTAGCGGTAGGCCTTCTGCCTTTGGTTTCGAAGGTCAGGAGTTAAATTCTCCGCTCAGTCGGTCTGTCATTCACGACAAAAGGCAACATAAATAGGTTTACATTCGTATTTATTTGACTCTTCTCGAGCCTGTTTGGCATCCCATCCTGTTTAAGTCAACGCGTGATGAAAAAAATGATCTCTTTAAACCAATTTTTTTTTCTGATCTTTTTTTTCTCTGATTTTTTTTTATCTGCAGCAGTAGATGGCACAATTGTAGAAGCTTAAAAGTTTTCATTGATTAATATACATCTGTAAGCTAACGTTTGTGTTTGCATATACCTGCTCCATCATCTCGTAAGTTAAGCCATTCAATACTCCTACTAGGGTAAGTAACTAATGAATCCACCCTAGCATTGACGACAGGGAAATCGTTCAAAGATAGTTTAGCATAAACGAATAATGCGCCTCTTGTTAAGTTGACCTGTAAGAAGAATAAGTACATATTTTAGTGACTCCTTATAAAAATGGGATATAGTGCTATTAATAGCCCATCCAGACAGCAATGATATATATGACCGAACCAACCAAACCAACCATTGCTTTGACAGTCAACCTTCAGCTGTTGCGGATCCAGGGGGGGGGGGGCAATCGGAGTCTGAGCCCCTCCCTCCCCCCCAAAAAACTCGAATTGACTTACCGAACTAGCTACTACGCGGTGACGTTACACAGTAATTTCTCTGACTGCTGAACACTTAATAATTCATTTCCATTTGTAACATAATTATTATATTACTGATTGTCAGTCCTCTCTATCTTTTCTTTTCATATTTATGCAAAAATCACATATGCAGTAACTCATCTGGCCACATACATGCATAGGTTTACCTGCAGAGCCGTGGCACATCACATTTCTCGTAAATGCAGGGCACTACAGGAAATCCAGCCAAAAACGGCTCCTTAACTATTGATACTGAATGGTGGATTGAAAAATTTCCGTTTATTTACTGGTTACAAAAAATGAATAATGGAGAAAAATTCTTTGCAGAACCAAGGAAATTCGATAAAAGGTTTAAATTGGTTCGCCACCCACTGGACGAAACTTGATACCCCCACCACTACTTTTAAAATCCCGTAAACTACATGACCGCACGTTCCTCGCCCCTCATTCATTATGGACCCACTTCGGGCAGTTGTTTGCAATTGTTAGTTATAGCGATTCAATTTTTCTTAAGTAGACCTAACCTATCGTTGACCTTAACCTTGTTATACGCCTTTGAAGAAAAAATAAGTCTAGAAAGGGGGAGAAGACAACCCATGGATGAGAATCGGGAACCTCCGATCACTGCACGGCGTCAAGATAATGTTTAGAACAGGCTATATATTCTAGGCCGTGCATGATCAATTGGTTTTCGACGTGATGCTATGTCCCGGAGCTCTCATCTCTTTCGGGTGTGGTGGGATATGGAAAAATTAAAATCCCCCAAAATTTATTTTTGGTAAAAAAGTGAGCCGCTTAATTTATTGTCTTAATAAAATATTTATTGCTAGCAGAACCTAGTGTAATACGCCATGGATTCTAGCTGAACCTGCTGAACCAGATACCTCGGCCTTTGCCAGTTACATGCTGCTGAACACTGACATTCAGAGACATCAAAACAGGCTTTATCTCTGCTTGTTTTGCATTGCAGCATTTGGTATTTGGCATTATTGGTATATGTCGCCATAGAAACAGTATACAGAACCATATTATTCTGAAAACTTGATACCTTAGGATCCAGGAAGTGTGTCAGCAAATTTGCGATAATTTGCCGACAACACTGCTCGGCTCCAAAGGTATCAACATTCATTATAAGATGGTACTGTATACTGTAAAAAAAAAAGTAGGTAAGAGAGCCATTATTACATTTGTGCTGATATAACACATTTAAAGAGGAGTCATCTTTAGAGCTACATCGTAAGAGTTAACAGGTTCCTGGAGGTTGGTTGTGGTGCGAGATGTCACCACGTGTCATGTCAGCATTAATTTGCTGCAATTGGACTATCTTTCCACAATTGGCTATCATATGGCGCAAGTCAAATATATACACATCTGTGTACGAATACATCTAAAGTAAGGATTTTATTTGCCAAAACTAATAAATAAATGTACGGATTATCACTGTAACAAGCTATTATATAATGCGATGGCATGAGCGCATAATCATCCATCACATTTTATAACAGCTTGTTACAGTGAACATCTGTAGTTCATTCATTACTTTTGGTAAATAACTCATGAATGCCCCAAAACAAAACAGCAGCAACAAAGAGGGAAAAAAGTGGAAGAGAGGACGTCTAGGCTTTCATCTGCGTAACTCACATGTTTAAAGAAACAATGTAGCAGTAAAGATTATTCCATTGGTGGATAATGCAGTGAAATAAATATTTGCAGGCACCACAGTGGAATTTAGAGAGAGTGAGTTGTCAGTTATGGACAGAGTTTGGTCTACATTGGACCATGTGAAGAAACATATGGACGGGATCGAATAGTGTTGGTTAATGAATTTAAAGTATCGATTAAATCACCTCAGTGGAAACGCGTTGATTACGTAAGGAGCTTCAGCTTCCACAAGCGAGCCTAGTATGGTGGGGATGATATCCTTGGACACCATTTTGTTGATTTTTATCAAGAATATCAGAAGGTTTTTTTAATGAGGACATTAGGTAAATGCAGTTCTCAAGGTAGGGACAAATTAAAACTTTATTGTTGAGTGTTTCAAGAGATCACAATCTAAAAACGTACTCTGCAATGTTAAAAATTGTAGTTATCTTGCTGTTCACTCACCAGTCAGATTAAGCAGCCATGGACCGTTTTTATTTTTATATCACATTTCTCTTTAATCTTAGCTAAGAATTATCGCCCTAAAGACAGGATTTAGCAAGAATCGTTTCTTTACGTGACTCATTTAAAGGATACCGGCCGAAATTTCACGGTGCAAAGTTCTTTGTACTGGTAATTTATGTTTCTATTTTTTTCCAGTGTAGAGTTTGTTCTTTCTTTGCAGCTGAAGAACATTACTAGTGAAAATCAAGCTTTTCATTGACCAAAATGTCAAGATCTGTCCTAGAATTTTTAGTGGATAAGTCACCATTAAGGAATAAGAGTTGCACTTCTTACGGAATATAAAACGAACAACAGAACTTTTAGAAACAATAAAATTCATGCGATTTTCATAACCCAATTCACAACAGAGATGAAGTCAGAACGAATAAAAAGTGATCAATAACAGATTTAAGAATGTGGTAGATTTCCAGACCATCAGCAAAGAATAAACAATAGCCATGGCTGAAACAGGCAGGAAGGTCGTTAATAAAGATACTGGAGAGCATGAGACCAAGACCTGAATCATGTGGAATACCAGATAGAATTGTCAGAGAGGAAGAAAAGGAACCTTAAAGAGAGAGACACACACACTCAAAATACAATCTAAAAGAGGTAGACAGAGAACTAGGGAAACAGAAATGGTAGCAGACTTTTTTTGGAGCTTGATGAGAAGAATCAAATAATGGACATAATCAAAAGCCTTTTAAAATCAAGATAGATAAAATCACAAGAGTAGTGATTATCATGAGCTTAGCTCCAGTGATCGCTTGCATAAGGTTATTTGTTAATTTGGTGATTGGTTAATAAGAAAATTAGAAGAAGAAAGCAATTAGAAGATATTATTAAGAAAATTGGGAAAAAATTTTTTCAAACACTTTTGCAATACCAGATATAAAGCAAATTGGATGGTTATTATCTAAAGAAGAAGGAGACCCTCCTTTGTAAAGTGGAATAACTAGGCATCTTTCCAAAGAAATGGAACGATACTAGCGCTAAATGACGAACACAAAATCAAAAATAAGAGTTTAGATGTTTAAAGGGCACATTTTTTCCTTTACAAAGCTTTTAGACTGAAGCTTGCATTGAGTTGAGACAGAAACCACAGGATATCATTCTCAGAGAAAAATGGAGTAAAATGATCGTCAAGAAAGGCTTGGCTCTTCCACTTAGGAGTGGTAGGAGAAGGGACGAACCCCAAATGAAATAATCAGCTCAGCTCAGCTCAGCTCAGCATAATCAAGTCACCATTAATAATGTTATTAACTCTGAGAGTGCAAAGAGTCTTACGTTTTATTTTTTGTCATTAATGTGAGGAAAAATAAGATTTTCGGATAAGTATGCATCCTAGCACATGGTCGCACATACAGTTTTTTTTATATAGTGGCTGTTAAAAAGTTAAAAACATGTTTACAATTTTGAAAGTTAATGTCAGAAGGGATCAGACTTATCCCGCTTGTATTTATATGTTTGTGGGCTGTGTATTGAACCATGGTGCCAGTTTGGTAGCAGTGGTAACTAGCTGAAGTTTAGTAATAAAGTTGTGGCAAATAGTTAAAAGACAAAGGTGGTACACGTCGAGAACGTCATCACATGATAGATTGTGAAATTCTTCCTGTCAGATGGTGGAAACAATGATACTGCTGATCAGAGTAAAATCAGCTTTTTGAAAATTAAATTTAGCATTGCCATTTTATTTCAACTGAGTAGGGAAGTGCAAAGTAAAAACAAATAATAATGAAATCACTTTTGCCAGTGGCAGGTAAAAAAACAAAACAAAAAAAAAGTTTTGAACCAAGAGCTCAAAACGCAGAAGGATGAAATACAATAATATAATAATATAAGTTTGTTGCAAATGCAACCGGAATGGCAAGGACCTAGTGGCCGCTGACTGTCATCCGTTGTTAAAACTAAAAATTATAACTTACAAAAGTTAAAGCATTTAAAGGTTTGAAACGAAGACGATGGCTCGGCTGCAGAGGAAGGCTTGATGGTATTGGGTTAGGGTCACGAATGCCTTACCACCAAGGTTAGACCTACCAGGGACACAGTGGTTCCCAATGGCATCGCCAAACGTGTGGGACAGTGAGGGGAAAAGCCTGGTGTAATTGTCAACGTTTCTTAAAAAAAAAAAATAATGGAAATAAAATAACTGTACGTTAAAGCTTGGCCAAAGCCAATTGTCATTCTTAATAAAGATAATAAAAATAAAGTGAAGTAAAAAACGTATGTTGTGAAGTTGTAACATGATTAACGCACAGCATAAGTAAAACATGATGGTTTAAAACAGAAGATATAGAACAAGCAGGTATTAGAAATAAAATGCACACCGAGCAGAGCTGCAGCACACACCAAGGGTCAAGCTCGACGAAACCTTGAGAGGTCTACCCTCCTGACCAATCTCCTAAAGCTGTCCAGAGAAGGTGCCATGACAACTTCCCACGGCAAATGATTCCAAGGTTCCACAACACGATTACAAAAGAAAAATTTACGGACGTCAGTCCTAGAGTGATCAACCACCAGCTTCAGTGGATGGCCTCTAGTCCTCTCACAACCACGAATAAAAAAAACTGCTGGGCATCAGCACCAAACAAGTTATGTAAAAGCCCGTGTGTGAGTGATAGGTAGGCGATCAACCTGCGATTTTCAAGTGTTGTTAGATTCAGATGGTTAAGACGCTCATTGTATGATTTGTGATAAAGGCCTGGGAGCAATTTCGTAAACTCACGCTGGACAGATTCGATCAACACAATATCCTTGATCAAGTAGGGTGACCAGACTGGCAAGGCATATTCCAAGAGGGACCTTACATAAGTCTTAAAAGCACGGACAAGAACTGGAACATCATGAGATTTAAAATACCGTCGAATCAGTATCGCACGAGTACGGGCAGCTTTAACGATTACGTTAATGTGTGTGGAACTCTTCATATCACCAGTCAAGGAAACCCCAAGGTCCCTATAAAAACATTCGTTTTCAAAGGTACAATTACCAATTGAATAACTGAAATTCTTATTGTTTCTACCGAGGTGCAGAGTCTTGCATTTAGTAGCTGAGATAGGTAGTTGTCATTCCTCAGACCATTTCTCAATGTGGGCAATAGCTGCGCATATAACATGATGGTCATGCAGGTCTGTAACAACCTTATATAGTTTCACATCATTAGCAAATTTTGGGATATTAATTTCTTGGATATTTGTTGTCAGATCATTTATGTAAATGACAAACAGTAGCGGGCCTAGAACTGAACCCTGAGGTACCCCACTTATAACTGGTTGATTGTCAGACAGTCTATTTCCCACTTGGACCCGCTGTTGTCGGTTAAGAAGGAACGAGTTTAGCCATTGCATGCAATAATTAGGTTAAGAACTTGTCCTGGTCCAAATCTGATAGGGAAAGTAAGAGTTGGGAAAAATGATTATTAATCATAGCGTATAATAAGAGTAGCTAGGGTGAACCATGAGATCCAGTAGCCAGATGAAGTTCCCACTCAATTTAATAATTTAATTTAATTCAAAGTAAATCTTCAAGATCAATAGTCAAGGTAAGAAATTCGCTTCTGAGCATCGTAAAAGAACTAAACTAATTGAAGAAATCATTCAGACTACAGGAGTAATTTTACCGAAGCAGACATTCCTTGTAAGAATACAAGAAACACAATTTGAAAAAGAAATAAAAGACAACTGCCCCGATTGCTACTTGAACACAGGACTTCCCACATACAGGGTGTATCATTAAAAAAAAAACGATTTAAACAATTTCGTTCTTCACAACTGTTACAGATAAAAAACAATTTAATTTTTTTGAACCTCATTGTTTGATGCAAACGTGCATACCGAACGCCATCTAGTGGCAAAACTGAGAGTCATCAAGAATGGCTCCTCAACTTACAACAGAACAGCACGTCGAGATAGTGACATTGTTTGCCGAAAAGAAGAGTGTTGTCGCGACGCATTGACCATTTTGACAGAATATCCGTGTCACGTGGCCTCCTTCAACAAGCGCTTTTCGCCAGATTGTTTCAAATTTTGCACGCAGTGGCAAGGTTTCAAGGTTTATTAAGAGCCCAGTGACCCGAAGCCATGCCCGCTAATACAATTAATGCAAACAATACACAAGAAACAGTACAGTTAGAACTATTGCAACAGTGCTACTATGTGCAGCGGTAATGTTCAGGATGCAACAAGGAAGCATAATCACAAAGCTAGCTCCAAAGACAATGTTAAGCGAGCATGTAATGCAATACAGAAGAGCCCCTCAATATTCATTCGCAGGTTGTTAACAGAACTTGATATCACCTTAGG
>JAHWFP010102732.1:8114-37304 GCA_023313725.1 Lithobius niger | reverse complement strand
GCGGTGGGTTGGTTGTGGGTATGATTAGTGGGTCGAAGTGGATATCAGTTGCTTCTGGAAAGCCCGAGTCCATTGTGATGCTGGCTAAATATACTCTTGAATAATGTTGCTCAGCCCCTGACGATCAGTGGAGGATCCAGCGGTGGGTTGGTTGTGGGTATGATTAGTGGGTCGAAGTGGATATCAGTTGCTTCTGGAAAGCCCGGCTTCATTGTGACGCTGGCTAAAGATACTCTTCAAAAATGTTGCTTAGCCCCTGACAGTCAGTGGCGGATTTAGTGGTGGGTTGTTGGTACAAGTGCACCTCAACACTCCAATTTGGGGCATTCTACGCACTCATGGTTCTACTGGCAGCTGGCTAGCATCCCTCTGATAATGTGATAAACCCACCACGCCCACCAGTCTAGATCAGCCACTGCTCACAGTCCCCTCTTTAAGCCTACCGCCATTATGACATTGGCATCGGTCGGAACAATCCACAAGAATAATTTTTTCCGAAGCTAATTTTCATAACTGCAGTTGGTGCAATAGCGTTGGCTGGGTGAGAAATGTACCAATGCTGCGACAAACCGGCAACCAACCAGCGACGTCCAATCACCATGATAATGTTCAGCTGGAATGCTTACGTTGGTAGAGTGTGTCATCGCCTTTAGATTATAGTTCGTGACATTGATCAAAGCGTCGAATTTGTTTTCTGTCACTATCTGGTTTACCTGCCAGCTACTGGTTCGGTCGGCACGTGACGTCAGTTTAATTACAATAAATAAGAAATCTTACCAACTGCTACGAACGACAACTTACGGCTCCGAAAACTTATGTTTGAGGGCATAAGTTATGTCATCGCGACAGTCGAGTTCGTCGTGTCATTCATAGAAATCATAGTATTCTTGTAGGTTACAAGCCGCCAAATGTCTTGTCTTGACTGTGGATCCGTTCCTTCACGTGATGTCATATCCGGAGATCAGGGGAAAGAGAGAGGAGGTTTGAGGCTACGGGATGGCGATATTGTTTAATGTAATTTGATAAAAATACAAAAAATATATTAACACAAAATGGTTAATATATTTAAAATATTAAAAAATAACGGCTATGTAGGGCATAAACTATTTGGCTATAAAAGGAAGACAACAGTAAAGCTTCTTGATCACTGGTTGCCTCGAGATTAGTTGGCACGCCAGCATTGTTAGCATTTTACTTATTGCAGCCTACGCTGCCTGGGAATAGAGCCATAGGGCTGCGTCGGGCAGATGACCAAGAGTGGTTAATGCTCGCTAAAAAGCCCTTTTTAAGAGTAGTGTTGGCTGAGTGGTTTTGCAGACTAGGGAGAGTTTTTAAAAGAAAACCAGCCGGTTTTTACTTATTTACTTATTGTTGGTTACACGGGCGCTTTTCGGGATCAGGGCATATAAGGTGAAAACACAGCAATGATTCTTGGTAGTTTGGTGATCCGTAACTCTGGAACTACTTTGCCAGTTTCGATCATTATTTTACAAAAGCACAATTTGTGCTGACATACTAATGAAATGTGTTATACAGCAAATAGTATGCAGCAAATAGTTCGAGGGAAAATAGTTTGGTCTGCACATCTGTAGTGACGCATAAAAGCGGCCCACTGAAGGAAACACACCGTAATTTCGCGATTCCAGATCAGGTCCAGATTTCTGATCTGATCAGAAGAATTTTAATAAATTTTCAGCCAATATACTAAATTTGGTTTAAATATACTAAACTGTGGTGGAGATATTTTTCGCACCAACATTTTAGCTTTAACGTTGGAGACTGTTGTCAAACCTCACAGTACAAATGTTTTCACCCTAATATGAGAAAATTTGTGATGGGGGCCACTGTTAAATAAACTTGGTGGCAGCCACATTTTTGTTGTGCTGTTGGGTTTGGTTGTAATTACTAGGTTCAAGTTAACTTTTAGTTTACAGATGATCTTTCGTTTTTTTCAAGATCACAGGCTTTTGAGTTGGTGTTGTGTTGGAACTCCAACATATCGGAATAGCCATCTCCTTATACGACCTGCTATTCTTGTGAACACTTTAAATTTAAAGTCTGTGTTAAGTCAGGTGTTTCCATGGTATGAATGGTTTAATGTAATTAAAACTCCATTTTGTTCACAGAAAAATTAATGTTGACTACAACTTTCGGAGAAATCCAAGATGTTTGGTTGTGTCTAAGGCCTATGATCCAATACATTAGATTTGAAAATTCAGACACTTTCACTTCTTCTGGCTAGTATATTGATGCAGCATTGTCCATAAACCTTCTAGATACCCTGTATTAATTTATTATTGTATAGCTTGCTTTTAGAAATCTCCCGTGTAGCTCTATCTAATTAGCTGTCAGAAATGTCGTACAAATAACGGTTTCTTTAGAGATAAATTTTTCTGTTGTTTACTTATGAATATTAAATATATTCTTAAGCTTTAAAGCCTTCATAATATTAAACAAGACGGAAAGCCGACGGATCAACAAAGTGTCAAATAAATACAGCCGCAAACCTATTTCTGTTGCCTTTTGGACTTATACGTCAGACAGTGTGAGTGGGGAATCGACCCACGACCTTCGAAACCAGAGGCCGAAGTCCTACCACTCAGCCATACATGCCGTGTCAGTAAGGCTCAGTGATAGGACTTCGGCCTTTGGTTTCAAAGGCCCAGGGTTCGATTCCCGGCTCAGGCAGTCTGACATATAAGTCCAAAAGGCAACGTAAATAGGTTTGCATCTGTATTTATTTGACTCTTTAAAACGTCATGGAATCGTAGAAATTTTCTGTAAAAATAGTTATGTTCAGTATTGTGGAGATTGCTGCCATGTTTTGCCCTTGGCGCAAGTCGTGCCCAAAAAGTTGGGAATCACCCAAAGGCGAACCTGTAGGAGAGCATCCATGATGTCATAGACACCCAAGTCTCGTATTTTACTCTTTCTTGTTCAAAGTGTAGTGAGTCAACTACGTGTGATTGGTTGTTTTCGGAGGCATCAGCACTTCGTAGACGTTAGCAGTGACACGCTAAGACACGCCTTATCTTCTACCATTAGCCGGATAGCAAAAGCTTGCATTTCCAGGGGGACACAGCAACAATCGCAATGTTAGCCACTGAGCAGGGAATCCTAATGGAAAGTTGTGCTTAGGACTACTACTACAACAGTTAAAGGTGCGTGTGGTTAGATCATTGAGGATTTCTTCTGTAATGCTACGTCGGTTTATCCACTATGATTTGGGGACCATGACCCCCTCCCTGGATGGGCGAGAAGACGGTACTTACTGTACGTGAGTAGAAACCACGTGAAAACTCCGTAAAGTGGTTGAAATCCTTCGGTGTTTCTTTAGTACAGAATGCTAGATAAGTTTTGTCTGATGCCTAGGCTCACCTTCACTGACATATTTAGCTATCAGTGTTAATTGTGCCACCGTCTTTAGGAGATAAGCGTCCCTGGAGTTGTCGATTTTAATGGCAGTTCTGCGCCAATACCCCCTCCCCTTCTGCAAATAATTTCTTTCCCTGGCCAACGCTCCCCCCCCCCCCCAAACAATGGAATGCCGGATCGAATCCCACTACCGACTATAGTATTGGGAAAAAATAGTTAAAAACTAGTTTTAAGATGTGAAAAATTTAAATTTTCCCATTTATTTCTAAGGCTGCATTGGCCCGGGATAAAATAGCCAACGGGGGATATTGGTAAGGAGTACGAAATAACAGCCACGTGGATATTGTCGGGAGATATTGTCTAGGACGATTACTTGTAAGGCTTGGTCAGACAGCCAAACAAAACCAATAATTCGTAGCTTGCAATGATTAAACCCGCTGTCAGGGCAAAATCCCCGGACACTGGGCCTTAATCAACAGTGCCACTATTAGGGATTGTGCAAAGGGTGCAGAAACCGGGGCCCAAGGGCCAGGAGGGCCAAAACTCACGAGTTCTGGGCGGAAAAGGTACAAAATTCACTATTGTTTGGTTTGATTCGGAGTTACTTCGCCCCCCACCTCTCTCCTCCCTCTCCAAAATTGTTTACTTGTTGAGGAGTGGCTCAGCACTATGCCCTTCCTTAGAAGAAGCTAGCTGACGCACTGTTAATCAATGCAAGCTACAAATTATTATTTTTATGGCAGTCTCACCAAGCCTTACGTGTAATCACCGTGCAACACACACCCGTCGTAGCGACCAGGGAAGGCATTGTGAAAGCCATCTAGTCATGTCTGCATGTGACTGGCATTCGAAATTAGGTCTTTCACATATCGAAGACCCGGGCTCGATTCCTGACCACATTATGACATGTGACATTTCGTCTAGATTGCCGCACATGTCTAGATTGTCCCCGGATGCTACGACGGGTGTTTGTTTACATCTTCTCATTGCAGTTTCATGTCTCCTCAGTACTTACTATTGGTAGGGTACATGATTTTTGTAACAAACTCTGGATGCAAATGGATATAATCCCCTGCTTCCCTGCAACCCCTGCTCTTCACTGCAACCGATTTTGGCCCGTCATATCGTCCGATTCGAAAATCGGCACTGCTCAATCGCTGCCGTGACGAAGCCTTCTGGTTCGAAAAACTGGGAGGGTAAAGCAAGGTGACATTTTCGAATGCAGCCTTCCCTTTCGTGGCTCTACAGAGGAGGGAAGACGCTTCACCAAGTGGGACGTCTCCTGGAAACCCAAAGAATTTCTGAAAGTAAAAGAAACAAAGTTTCTGCTTTAGTATACAAATACGGGATTTCTTACTATTGAAAAATTAAGCTATTGTGTGCGCGGCGTATCTTGAGTCCTGCAGTATTTTTTGAGCGGCTACTTCTTCCTGGAAGGGGCGGCTTTAATCGACGGCCGCCACTGTTTTTGTAATCACCTTGTAAACCAACAAGGCACTCTGCTACCAAAAGCGTACAATCGATTGTCTTTGTTTGTTCTGAGGCAAACTCCAGATAGGCCGCGATCACTGTAAAGCGGCTTAAAATGCCGGTTTTTTTTTTTATTACTGTGACGGGCTTGAATTCCGCCCTCCCCTCCCTTCTTTCTAGCTGTCACTTCTCGAACCCAATTTTTCATTCCAATTTTCTTTTTCTTCTCTCTCCTCCTGTCGGCATTTCCTGTCTAATCTCTGTTTAATTTTAATATGTGAGCATTTTAAATCTTTGTACAGAGGCAATATAAAAGGACGAACACGTTCAGTCTTTACAAGGTAGCAATGAAAACGGGTGAGTGGCAGTGGCGTACCTACAGGGTGGCAAAGGTGGCCGGCCCCCAGCCTCAGGAGGCGCCCGAAAGAGAAAAATATTTAGATTTAAAAAAAAAGGCTCTTTTGTATTACACTGTTTTATTTAATTTCATATATAAACTTTAGTTTAAAATTAATTTCGAGCCTCCCCGTCCGTCCATCCCCTCATCATTAAAAAAAATGTGGAGGCCCATAAAAAAAACGGACGTCGAGATGAAAATTTCTCCAAGTCCAAACTTTTCTCCGATTTTTTTTTCTAAAAAAGTGAAAATAGGGACCACTTGTCTGGAGTACGAAAAAGTGGTCCCTATTTCCACTATAAAAAAAAATTAAAAAAAAAATTATAAAGTTTTATGGGCCATTACGGAGGAGCCCCCTCCCTCCAAGCTAATTTGCGATCAGAAATTTTTTGGGCTATCGTGTACATTAAAGAGGGGGGCCCCAAGGGATAATTTGCCACCGGCCCCACATAATGTAGCTACGCCACTGGCGAGTAGTAGAATGTGTGAATAGGCAATGATTACCACAAGATATGTAACGGCGGCTGCTACTCTGAGGCGCGCAAACGTCGTTAGTAGTGGTTTAGTTGCAGGTTTAACTCAATCTACTTTCGGACTTACGTTGACGACTTTGCATTACTATTAAATCAAGCATAGCACACTACAACCGGGTTGAGGGTTCGGTAATCCTTAATTTAGGCTTCGAGTAAATTAAATTAATTTTGGTTGTTGCCACCAGAAAGGAAAGCAAACTAATTTAACTAAGCCAAGATATTCATTATGTTAAATTAGCACTAGTAAAGCAAGGCGACTAAAAACTTAGTAGTTTTTGTTTGTTTATAGAACACTCCTGGTAATTTACAAAGTAAACACGTTACATTGGCAGTTTAAATAAAACTTGGTTTGATTTCACACAAAAATTCGATTGGTCTGTTTACATAACAGTGGCAAGAGTATCACACTCTGAAATCTCAAATGAGTTTACATGAAGCTAAAATCGGCTTGTACAATAAAATATTGACGAGAAAGTCACACTTTGTAGTTAAATTCAAACTACAAGAATTTACAATTTCTCCTTGTAGTAGCGTCAGAAGTCCATCTAAAACGTCTACTATTGAAGCTGGTTTAGTTTTAAGAAAAACGTCACTACCTTCGAAATAAAATGCCCTGGTGTACATTACTGTAAAACCTCAAGTTAAGTGTTTATGAAGTAAAACCCGTAAGTTTTTAGGAAGGGACTCGTGGAACCCCTAAATGTATGGGGCCTCACAAACCAAAATAAGGAATTCGAAATTCCCCATCAAACTGCCACAAAAATTAACGTTAAGTCTAAAATTTAAAAATACAGGCCTATAAACGGAAAAACTTAATCAAATCCTTGACTGTGACTAGCTGTACTGTGGTCGGACATCTCGAACTTCCAACTAGCGTATATTAACCTGTGGCGATTGGTGTGAGCTATGCTGTACTGAAGGTTAAGGTTTGAACTGACCTAGTTATGTAGGGGCAGGTCGGCTCCAGCTTACCCTGCGCCCCCATCCTTAAAGCGCGGACGTCAAGGAGAACACGGCTGCTCTGGTTCGCTGAGGGCTCAGAGAAAAATAGAATTGGGGAGGAGCAAACCGCTTCGAGTGGCTTGATGGACAGCTGATGTTGGCTTGATTCACAGCTGCCTGTCAGGCAGTTTGAAGGAGAAAAGACATGAAAAACGAGGTGCAATTCAAGTTAAACTTGATAGAAAAAGTGAAATGTCTTGAATTAAATTAATTACTTTGTGAATTAATAGCTCTCGCTATTGAAAAATACTCATTAATAGAAGAATTCGCCAGGTTTGCCATTAGGAGTTCGAATTCAATCGATAACTTGGTTTTTAAAAATAAAAACCATATTGCCATTTTGGGTTACAAGATACACTGTCAAAACACGCGTTATTGGAAACACGGTGATTTAGCCAGACTAGCAAGTTAAAATTAAAACTACCGAATGCTTACATGAAGCTTAAAAAATACATACCTAGCTAAAATGTTTTTTTAAATAACCTTAATTTTAATTTTTTGGAAAATAAAATAACCTTAATTTTTTTTTAACCTTGATTTGCCCTAGTTTACAAATTTTGCGGATAAAAATCGAAAACATATATTTTTTTTTTAAATAAAGGTTACCATTCACTAAAATGATGGTCATGCTTTCCCAAATTACATCACACCCAAAAACTTCTCCGGCCAGAGATAATTTCCGTTCACTAATGTTCTGTAGTCTGTTCCACATTATGTTCGCAAGAAACTGACTGTATGACGCCACGTTTCCTTCCACTACGAGTGCAATATTAAGTTGGAACGTAACATTACTGTGGGGTTGTATAGTAAACTTCACAAACGAGTGTATAGGCCTATGGGCAAAATGAAAAACTGGTCTTTGTACATAAAAAAAAAATACTGCAGCAAAGTTATCATAAGGGTGTACGTCAGCAGACCCTTTTGGCCCTATTTACAACATAGTGTGTAAGCTACGTTGCTTTATGCCAAAACACTTGAATTTACAAATGTACAGAAAACGAAACCGACGTGAGCGGCGAAGACTTCCAGTTGGCGTTTATGGTGATGGAAAACGTTTATGTTTAAATCTTAAAATTGAGGCTTGAATTTGAAAAACTTTTTCCGCAGGATTTGAAGAGAAAAGTTCTAGCTGTAGAATGGCGACAACTGCATACGGAAATGTTCATTTTTGTTGTACAGTCACACCACTGGTGTTCATTGTTGTAGCTCTGAGTAGCGTAGATAAAAAAGTGATGAAGTGTGTGTGACTTCATTACAAATAATAATAGGTAACAAACGAATATTACAATAATATTGCAATTGTTGCAATATTATTATAATATTGCATTGTTGTAATATGGTCGAAAATCTCATTTCTACTCCGATAGTAAAAAATAAAATAGGAAATATCTCTGGCTGGACAAGTATCTGGTTGCAGTTTCTGATGTTATTTGTTTAGCCGCAGCAAGCAAGGCATGTAATTTGGAAAATAAAATGACCTTAATTTTTTTTAACCTTGATTTGCCCTAGTTTACAGAATTTGCGGATAAAAATCGAAAACATATATATTTTTTTTTTAATAAATTTTTTTTTCACTAAAATGATGGTCATGCTTTCCCAAATTACATCACACCCAAAAACTTCTCCGGCCATATATAATTTCCGTTTACTAATGTTCTGTAGTCTGTTCCACATTATGTTCGCAGGAAACTGACTGTATGACGCCACGTTTCCTTCCACTACGAGTGCAAAAACAAATAAATGTCCCACTCGAAGATTCTAACAGTACCTGTATAGAGTCTACAAGTGTGATATCCATATGTTTTTGCACTCGCAGTACAAGGAAACGTGGCATCATACAGTTAGTTTCCTGCAAATACAATGCGGAACCATGTGGTTTCTTATTGCGCTCTCATCTCGCAGTGTATAGCATCGGCCTCACTATGGCTGAGTAGCGTTTTAGTAATATGCTTCAAAAATCTTTTTTTTTTTTAATAAATAAGTGTTTGACCACGTTTTCGTTCTGATTTTCCGAGCCGATGAAACAAAAGGAGGTTAAAGTTAGCTGAAATTAGTTGCTAGCGGCAGAAGAATGTTTTCTGCATAATTACCAGTGAACGCAATAAAAGCGCCGTAACATGTCGGTATTGTAATGTTTGAAGCTATGCAAGGCCAACAGGAACGTCAATATCAAATTGCTGGGGGCCATGTTTTGTGTTGTATTGCGCCAACCAATGAAACTTGAAGATGTTCCCTTACTGATTTATAGTTTTAAATTCAGCCAATGAACATCGATAAGAGTAGCTTTCGAACGCTACTGCAATCTTCTCACTTGAGCCGGTTGTGATATGATGAATTTAGTGCACGATTAAACAAACAAAGTTTCTATGAGTGAATAGCTCAATAAAGTTGTCCATCAGCGACTTTACTATTAAACAAAATTACCGCTCTACCGTTCGTGCGCTTACCATCAGTTGGAAATCGAAGTCACCGGAAGTTATACTGTTGACGTGGTTTGCGTATGACCGCGGCACAGCAATTACAATATCTTCGTACAGTCTTGTGGTCCTGTTGAATCTTCCCGTAGTAACTGTAGAAATCAACTGAACCTGCAGATTGAGAATCAACAGTAGTCCTGCAGCCACATTTCTTGGTCCCATGAATCGATCACTGTATTCCATGGTACATCCGTTTTTATATCCGTTAGGCCTAACGTTGTTCTCGTAACGTAGCCCTATCAGGACGAAACACTGCTTGTCGAATTCGTATGGCTTAAAAATAAACTCTTTTTTGCCTTCAGCACAGTATTACTGTAAATGCTTTTTTGCCTTCAGCACAGTACTACTATATAAACACTTTTTTGGCCTTCAGTACAGTATTACTATAAAAACTGTTTTGCCTTCAGTACCGTATTACTATACAGCATTTCGGCATTGCCGGCCGTGTAAGAATGTAAAAAAATCACGCTCAATTTGAAGTGATTTTATCTTATTAAAAGATTGGTATAATCTCCGTCAGACGCACGCCCAGATGTTTTGCTTTCGTATAATTCCCTCGTAACCAAACTACACAGATTTAAAGATTCTTGCACGAAAAAGCTAAAGAACTTTCGGAATCTAATCCAGTAAAGGAGGAAAAAGAGAGAAAAAACCGTTGTTTTTTTTTAAGGTTTGAATCATTGGTTGCGATAAGCCGGCGGTGTCGTATAACGCGTATTTTTTTTTTAAAGGCTGCTCGTTATCATTATGTGTGGGATCTTCGCGAAGTTCTTCGGGAATTACTGCAAAATAAAATACTACATAATGAGATTGACGAAATTCCCCACATAAGTAGAAACTTAAAGAAATTTTTTTTTTTAAATCAGCTACTCTGTTTTAAAATATTTAGTTTCTGGTGGCAATTAACCAAAAACGTAAGAAACGTAATTGGAAGATACTCAAGTCAACCGGTAATTAACCCCGTGAATTCCAAAATGAAACATGTTGGGGTGTCGTTTTTAGTCTTCTTGTACAGCCGAATGGGCTTTGAAGACAATAACATCGACTTTGTCCGTCCGTCCATCGCCATTTTCAGTGGAAGTCAAGTGGACTTAAAAAAAAACCACGGTAAATTAAAAGCCTCGTTGCTTCCTTATAGCTAATAGGCTTTCTCGTTTAACTGTATGAAATAATACATTTGATCATCACATTTAACCGCTACAGGAAGACACGCAACCGTAAAAAAACAAAAAAACAAAAGGACTTCGTTAATGGGTGCCCGGTTAGCTGCGAGCACTGGGGCGTCAGATTCGATAGGCGTCTTGGTCCCAGTTATCTCTGGCTTCTTACAGACCCGGGTTCAATCCTGGTATATGTACGGGTTTTTCTCCGGTTGTTTCCTGCCCGTTGCACGAAGATTTCCTCCGGGTACTCCGGTTTCCTCCCTCATGCGGCAAAAAATAACTGTAATAATGGTGGTACTTCTTCCGCTTAACATTTGCCGCTTTGGGTATTTGGGTGGGTGAATGCCTCGTGCATCGTCTCTTTTTATTTTCTATTTATGTTTCTAACGACGCACATTAGCTTCATTCAAAAAACTCTCAACATCGTGTTGCATGAATGAATACTACTCTCGAACGCAGTTCCCCGTTAGCTGCTATTTACGAACTTAAAACGGCAGGTAAAAAAATTAGGCGTAAAAGCTGAAATTTAGGACTAAAATTACGTCGTCACGGCAAGGTGAAGTCGTGACACCGTGTTGCATAAACGAATTTTAGGCCCACTCTCGAACATAATTCTCCATCAGCTGCTACTTACGAAATTAAGACAACACGTAAAAAAAAGCCTAATAGCCGATAATTACGCTTAAAATTTAAAACTAGGCTTAAACGCTAACGCATTTTTAACCGGCAATAGTGATGGTTAATATATATTATGTAACAGACTTCGGTGTTGCAATCTGTGATAGAGGTGTGGGCCTGAACATTTTCGTTGAAAAAATCGCAGAAGTGGCGGAAGTGCACAGAAGATCGGTTGCGCAGGCAGTCGCTGCAGCCGCTGCAGCCGCTTGTTTTAGAAAGTCATTAAATATCATCGGTTGTGCTCGCATTTTCAGGGATATATCTCTCACAATTTCTCAGTGGACTTAGTTATTTTAACCCGTTGTGGGTAGAGGAACCTCTTTTTAATTCGGAACACTCCGAATTGAAAGAAATGCGATTTGAATCTGGATTAGTTTGATTGCACCCGTTTCGGATGTAAGCTAGCTTTGAGGCGTGTTAGTTCCTAGCTTATAAGTTGGGTTATATTGTTTAATGCGAGGTACCAATAGGTCAATTCCCCCCCCCCCCCAAAAAAAAAAAAATCAAATGTGTACCTCTATGGAAATACAGCAAGGTTGATAAAGGGTTAAGCCTTTTCCTTATGGAATTATTTTGAGAAAGCTGTCATAAAACAAAGTTCAGCTTTATGCTTGCAGGGCACTTTGAATTGTTCACTGTAAATCTATGTGAAGCTTTACCCTTTAGGACCCTGTGATGTGATTAAGCTTGCCTGTTAAATGTTCATCTTATGAGGCCGATTTAAAGTGCGACGTAAAAAAACTAAACTAAGTCTTTACTTTACGGAGCCGTTTTGAAGAGTTAATTATAAAGCTAAGCGTTTTTCTTAGGAGGCCATTTTGAAACGTCAACTGCAAAGCTAAATTTGGTCTTCTCCTTACGTGAATATTTTAGAGCGTTTCTGTAAACCTAGCCTCAGCCTTACAAAAACCGCAGAGCTAAGCTAAACCTTTTTGTTAGAGACCGTTTTGTATGAATAACTGTAAGGTAACTAAATGCCTCCATACGAGGCCATTTTGAAGTGTTCGCTGTGAAGCTAAGATGATCTTCGTTCTTATAAGACTGTTTTGAAGTATTACAGTAAAGTTAAGCTAAACAACTCCTTATTACGAGAGCAGTTGGAAGTGTTATTTCTAAACCTAAGGTAAGCTGTTTCAAGGTCGGTATCACCTTGAACAAAGCTAGTGAGCGAATTGAGGAAGAGGGGCACCTCATTTTTGTCATTTATTTCTAACCACAATGAAATTAAAGGACAAGTTTTATGCGTGTTATGACCTGATGGCATTTCACAACTAAGATGCACACACGCTTTCACTTTTATTTGGCCAACAAAATATGATACGGTTTTTGTTTTCATTCGTCATCGAATTTTTGTGCCCATTCAATGTCGGCATGTGAGAGCACCTATTGGAACCTGGTTTCCTATTCAAATTTACAGTATAGGGAGGATGTCCGTTTAATTTTCAACAATTGTACGATCTCTCGTTCGAGTTGTTGTCCATTGTTTTGGGTGGTCATTAACATCAATCACCGGAAGTGGATGACGGGAAGCGGGTGACCGGAAGCAGTTAATGCTCGCTAAAACCTTTGAACCCTTTGAACATGAATGATCACTCCTACACTGCGTGAATGCATGAAATGGTTCCAAGTTCACAGGCGGCACTTGATCGCTGTGCTGTTGTGCGTTTATCTGGACATGATCACACGTAATATTTGGTTGTGGTCACTTATTCTCTGCTGTCTTAGTGTAAGTCAACGAACAAAGACGGATTCGAATAACAGGGTCAAAGTATCTGTGGCACCCTGCGAACCAATGACTCTTGGAAAAATGCTAAAACTGTTGAAAAAACGTAAGCAAATAGTGATAAAATCAGCTTGTAAAAACTAAAAAATCATGTTATCACCCCCCTTCAAGACTTTTTCTGCATCGTCCCTTGTTACCGAATGAAAGTGACACTAGGATTGTTATAAATAAAATAAATAGACATAAATCGCTGGAAATAATATAAGGAATATTGGAAATTAGCCAACAGCGAAAATCATACACTAGAAATAACGTAGTTCAGTAAGCCACCTTTATGCACTTACGTTTCATCGGAGTGGCATGACCCGGATTCGAACCGGCTACCCAGTTAACTCCCAGATCACTTGCATAGCGCCTTAATCGCTAGGACCACATCCTCCACTGGCAAGGATGTGGCCCTAGCAATTAAGACGCTACGCAAGTGATCTGTGGGCGAACTGGGTAGCCGGATTGAATCCAGGTCATGCCACTCTGACGAAACGTAAGTACATAAAGGTGGCTTACTAAACTACGTTATTTCTAGTATATGATTTTCGCTGTTGGCTAATTTTCAATTTTCCTTAACACAAGGATTGTTGCATTGATTTTAGTCCATCAGAAACGGTTAGCTATTCAATAGAGTTAAATACACTACAGAATGTGAGAAATTGCATGCTTCAGGAAATTAGTGAAATTTTGAAAGAATCTGAATCCTCACTGTAGACAAAATTACTTTTTACATGATTATTCTTTCCACGACACGGAAAAAATGGGAACCACACTGTGACAATCTGCATGGACTATATTCCAGTCCTGAGTAATAGCCTAAGCACAATGAAATTAATACAAATACAAATTCACACAAACATAAATATAATTGTTTAAATAAATCCAGTTCTAATCACTAAAGACATAACTAAAAAACAGGAGAAACAATGAATCAATGGGAACCGATGGTGTGAATTTAACACATCTAGGATCAAAAAGTCGCAGAATACTACAAGACTTCTCAGCAAACATGATACTGAGAATTGGCCAAATCAAAATAAAAAGCAAGCGATTGTGTGACTGAACTGATAGTGTGAATCTAAAGCATATGAGAAAAAATCACAGAACACCACAAGACTTCTCATTATAGCCGAGATGCTGAGAATTGGCCAAACCAGAGTGAAAATCAAGTGATTGAGTCTACACTTAATAAAGAATAATATAATGTGGTTAGTTACGGAACCTATACGCATGTTGCTGATGTCGAGAATTTAAAGGGGGGATATTAATAAACACATTCTTTAATACAACCTCATAACTTTATGGAACTATGGAATGTGATAAATACTGAACTGTATGACATGTAACAAATACACTCGATTATATTAAATAAATTCCGCGTAATTACTATATCAGATACTACAATATGTTAGCTCGTAGCGACAACAAGACCAGCTTGCTTAAAATGTGTGCATTTTGTCACACATCAAACAATACCCGCAACTTGTATTCCACCTGCTAAGAGACCTATCATTCATTGAGTTCTTCCTAAAACATGTTCCTAAAAGACATCGTTCCTAATATGATCGGCTCGAATCGCGCCACTGATCTGTACCAATTTCAGGTGGTAAATGTAAATCCTTACACATTGGTAATGAAATCATGCATTTGTGCTGTTACAGCTATAATAATCAACTCAGTAGTGCAAGTAAAACTAAGGATCTAGGAATTATCCTATAATCTTATCCCGTGATCTTAAGGCTTCAAGCCATATAAATATACTTATTAAAGCAGCTCTCACCCACACAACAATAACTAGGTCATTTCTGACCATGTGCTTCTTCTTTGGCCAGTCCTGGAGTACACTTTTCCGGTGTGGTCTACATATTTCGTAAAGGACACTGAGTTCATGTTTACCATTACGCCTAAGAATATTGAATTTGCCAACACTGGATAGGCGTCGACCTGGATCGACCTAGTACTTGTTTACTCTCTCTGGCATAAACATGAGAGCAAGAGAGCGTAAACTTAATGTTGACCATAGCCAGTTCTGCTGAATTTAAGGAAGTGAACAGACTGGAGGTCATCCGCGTAAGCTAAGGGTGATTTCAACAAAACCAGACTGATGCAAATTTCTTTTGTGACAGTGTGGCAAATATATGGAACCAGTTGACTTCTACTGTTGTTTTATCTACCTCTGTTTACAACTTTAAACGTTGACTGGAACGTTTAAAGTTGCTCGCTAGCTGCTGTGGGTCCGGCCTGAGAGATTCCTCTTATTCCTTGTCATCCGTTCAGGCATGGTGTCAGTGATCTGAGAGATCCTTTTTTTGGCTATTGTTTCGCGATGATTTTTTTTTATTGAAAACAAATTGAAATTGAGTAAATAAGAAGCAAAATGGCAGAGTTCAAATAAACTTGATGAACACGTTTTCATTAATATTTTCGGGCGTCTACTTCCTAGATTTAAGACAATAATTGTATGGGCCAAACCCAATTTTACCCTTCTCGAATTGGACTGTAGTCCTTAATATTGCTTCTATCTGTGTTAAAGCAGTGTTGACAGTGGACAGTGTTGCTTTATCAGTTAATGGGTTAAATCCTATGAAGGCAACCAGTTTAAGGTTAGCTTGATTAAAGTAATTGTGAAATTCAGCCCCATTGGCAGGCGTGGCAACATCAGTAGCGGTCAAAGCATCAGTTTCTAACTGCAAGAAGAGAATGTTAGGAGCTACATTTGGATTGGGTGTCATGACTTTTGTGACCCTGGGTTGTATCATTGATATGTAGGACAATATTCTTCAAGTCATCGTTTGTTTTGTTAGGGGTGCTGCATCACAAAAACTGCACCACCAGAACTGCTAACAGTATCACAAACCATTTCCATCTTTCCATAATTTAATTTAATTTAATTTAATTTAATTTAATTTAATTTAATTTAATTTAATTTAATTTAATGGCTAAATGGGTTCTCTCTGGTCTTGAGACTTGGTAAAGTTTTGCCGGGTTGCAAACTTTAATTGAATAGTAAGTTGGCAAGTGGTAAACTCGAGGACCATACTTTTAAAGCCTGAACAACTATAAAACCAATTTAGCAACCAGAGGAGAGCTCCAGTTGCCTTTGCCCCCTTGACAAGACAGACATTCCTAACTTTTCTAGGTTGATGTAAAACAAGGGCAGGCCCGCGGCTCCCTTCATTGACGTGAAGGGAGCCATGTCATGCCTGAAAACGGTCACAAAACAATTATGGACTACGAGTTCAGCAGCGTGTTCGACGTTCCAAAGTTGTATACTGACCCCGAAAATTAGTGTTCGCCAATGGTTTAAAAGTTGTCTTTCACTTTTCTCAAGTGGAAAACACGAAACTAGAACTAGGAAAATATGCCTAAATGACATGTGGGGTAATTTGCTTTCTTCCGATACCTTTCTCCAATTCTTAGCCTTTATACATCCGGAGAAGAACATGTACACAGGCATCCAACCAAGAACGCATAAACTGAATATTTTTAATGATGTAAGAAAGTGACACAATACTTGGTTTCAGTTCGATCATTTTTATTGACATATATTTTTTAAGTTGTAGGGATTTATTAAAGCTATCAAAATGATGTTATTGCTCTTCTTAACATTATAAAATGTATTACATGATATTTGTATTCGGAAATAACAAAGAAATTTCTTCCAATAACACGATATTCAAGCACCATAAACCACACATGTTTGCCTGACCGTGGTAAAGTTGTTAAAATATTTAGCTATTCATACTAAACTATTTTTTTTAGTACGAATACTGTGTAATTTATATAATATTTGTGTAAAATAATTATAATATTCGTGTTAAATATACTATTCGTGTAATACAATATTCATGTTAAAAACAATATTCTTGTTAAATAAAATATTCATAAATAAGCATGTAGTATAGCCGATTTATTAATATTCAGTCAAATTCCTTCAATTTCTAATAGTAATATTTTAAGTTAATGGTTATTTGTAAATCATGTAGTTACAAAAAAAAAGTTTCATTCCACCAGTACATAACACATTAGTTATTTTTTTTAAATGTTAAAAAATTTACAAAACACGACTTAAAGTTTACAACAAGTTTTTATTGGGGTAATCATCAGAATTAAGCTATTTAATCAATTCGTAAATGCAAGAAATATTGCCTATTGTTTGTAAAGCCTATTGAAATCATTTGTGGTAGCCTAAATTCAGTTGACTTTCCTACATGAAAAATTATAGTCATTTTCTACTTACAGTGAGTAATGCATTTGCTTATTTTTTAAATGAACTAGTTTTTTAAAACTTTACATTCATTCGTCATTAACTTTGTTAATAAATTTCTTTTTATAATTACATTATTTATCTGCTTGTGCATGATATTTTTTTAACGAGTACGAGTTAAGTTTGAAAAAAATACACCCAAATTACAAACAACAGAATAAAAAATGTAGTTTCTCATTTGTTAAAATAAGAAAGTGTACATATCCTTGTATTAAGATCAGCTTCTTTAGTACAACAGACATGCAATACATTTCAACTTTCTGTTTAACACTGGTGTATTATAGTATTCATCAGAGTTAAATCGCATGTTTTGCAAACTAGCCTATTTATTTTTCTTAAATATTTTACAGTCCATTTATTTAAATGAAAGAATTATGGCAAATAATTAAAAATATTCCAGCTTTTTATTTTATTAAATCATATGTGCAGAAAATGACAGTAATTACTGGAAAAGTGCATATATTATATTATTTTCTGGTCACACAAATGCTGAAGAATCAATTGTAAATTGGTAGAATTGATGCATCTATTCACGTTGGTGTAGATTAATTGCATACAAATTGAAATCGAACTGAAATCGATTTAAGTAAAATAGGGAGGAAAATGACAGATTTCGAATAACCTTAAAAACAGTTTTTTCTCCATGGATGGATTGGGTAGGGTGGAATTGAATTAATGGTCATTTTCTCATAGTTTCATTAATATTTTCTGCCGATTACTTCTTAGTTTTAAGATAATATTTGTATGGGCAAAGCCCAATATTAGCCTTCTCGAGTTGGGATATAGTCCCCAATATGGTTTTGATTTGTGTTACAGCAGCTTTGACAGTGGACAATGCTGCTTTATCAGTTGATGGGTTAAATCCTTTGATGACATGGTGCGTAAGCCCCAATTCACACGCAACCAGGTTATGCTTAGCTTGATTAAAGAAATTGTAAAGTTCACCCCCGTTGGCAGGAGTGGCGGCATTCGTAGCGATCAAAGCATTAGTTTCTGACTGCAAGAGGGGAATGTTAGGAGCTACATTTGGATTGGGTGTCATCACGCTTACGATGCCGGCTACTGTCATTGTTGCGTAGGCCGTTATTTCAGCTTTTAGATTGTTGAAGTCAGTAGTAGTCTTGGCTGGGATTGCTGGAGCTGCGTCACCAGAACTGCTAACAGTATCGCAAGTCACCAACAGTACCGCTACGATGATGTTGAACAACATGGTGGATTATTATTTGGATCTGTAACAGGAAAAAACGTAGAAAGCATGTATAAAGAAAGCGGAAATCGTTAAAGACTCTTATTTGGAAACTGTCACCAGGATAATATTCCATTCAACACTCATCATTAGCTAGCAGCAACCAAAACCAAACCTGCATCCTCTCTGTAATGAATATATGGGGAAATAGTGATGAAAAATTATATTATCAAGATTCGACCGTTACATTACGTGAATTCACAAGTCTGGGCATGAAAATAGGCTAGCATTGCTTAAAATCAGGATTACATAAAAGCGGAATATTGTTTTGTAAGCTCGTGGTAAAACGCTCATTTTGGTATAATTTCGCATGAAACGTCCATTTTCTGAGATAGCATTTTTTTGTACCAGTGCACGCTTCATGGTGATGCTATACTGTAGAATGGCCAAACCACTAGTACAAGGAAACGTGACAAGTTATTATAATAAAATAATAATAATATTTGTTGCGATAGCGACGGGCTGGCAAGGAACGGGAGGTCACTAACCACCAGCCACAATTACATATACAGTGTTTGTAATATGGCCAAGGAATGGTGATCGAAAGAGGTTTGGGGACACGAATGCCTTACCTTACCACCAAGGTTAGACCTGCCAGGGACCCAAAGGAGTAATCGACAAACGTGTAGGACTTAGGGAACCAATCAATCTCATTATTACTTTAAGGAGTCATTTTAGTCTTCTGTACGCCGTAACCGGCGAGAAGACTATTGCGACGACTTTGTTCGTCCGTCCGTCCGCCCGTCCATCGCTTTTTTCAACTTCGCAACAGTACCAGATATTGACGACCATTGTTTACAACGTCCATTGTTTACAACGTCCATTGTTTAATAGACTGCTTCGACGGGTCCATTGTTTACAACGTCCGTTGTTTAATAGACTGCTTCGACGTAACTAAATTAAATAATAACAGCAGTTGTAGTGCATGATAGAGGTGTGCGCCTCAACATTGAAAGTGGAGGAACTGTACAGAAGACCGGTGCGACTAGGCAGTCGCTGTAGCCGCTTGTTTTTTTTTTTTAGCCTGCTTGGTTTTGCTTATAGGCATCACGAACCCAAACTGGGGATTGAATTGAATTGAATTTATTCCACAGAGCCGTGACCCGTAGTCATATGCCCTGATACAACAACCCATTACAACCCATTACAACCCATTACAATACTCAACTGTCCACCATCACGAACCCAAACTGGGGATGAGAACAACAACAACAACGAACAACATATTTTGCTTACAACAATGAACCAGAAAACGGGAGAATGAGCACAACAACAACAGCACGAATGAATAATTGTTGCTTTTCCATTGCTAAATACTAATTGCTAAATTTTCGGCTTTTCATCACGTAATTACTAAGAGAAAAAAACATATTTCATCAATTTGGAACAAAACGATATAATCTTCCCAAAACAAACCTTGTTAAAGAAGATTACCACCAAGCTCTTCGGCAGTTTGAAGTTCCGATATCAAACACCTACCTCTTTTGCTAAGTTAATCCCAGCAAGCGACGAAGACATCAAGCGCTAAACGAAATAACTGAAAATTGCGATGTAAACAATTTTCAAAATTTTCATTCAGGCTTCGAAGTCGCTGGGATTAACTTAGCGATAGAACTTGGTGTCTGATATCACTGCTTCACAGAGCCAGAAGACTTGGCAGGAATCCTTAACAAGTTTTGATTTGTGGAGTTTTAACATATAATACAGTTGGTGCAATTAACTTGGCTAAGAGGATTAACCTGTGCGCCCATTCCTTGGTTGTATGATATCACTACCTTCAACCTTCTTTTTAGAAACTTGGCGGCTTCTCTTATACTAGTTTTGGTTTTGGTGGATGGTTTACGACAGTAGAAGAACAAAATGTGCTACGATTAGTCCTAGTCCAGTCATGCACGACGTCCGCGTGCAACAGCATTCCACGAGCGTGAAGTAGTGAAGCAGATGATTTCTTTAATCTAAGGCCGACTGGGTAGAAATAGCGTGTCTCCCGTCCTGTTTCAACGCCAGTTTACACGCATGCCAGAAAATTGTCACTTAATAGTGTTAAGATTCTAGCGATGTTGAATCAGTTGGCCTGGATTCGGAAAACAAAACCCACAGTGTCTGTCCCAGGGGGCCTTATGAGAAGGGATGGAACATGAAGTGATAGTTATAACATGAACATTTCCACATCTTATGCGTTTATTATCTCCTGTTTGTACACATAGCTGATGTTGCATGGGTTATACTATGGAATCTCAACCAATCAGACACAGACTGCAGAAACATCAATCAGAAACTGTGAGTGGTAGCTTCAGAAAAAAACGGAAAATAAAAAAAGTATGCTCCAGTTTACTATTTTTTTGTTTGTTGTTTTTTTGTTACGTTATTCTATTGTTGTCATCATGCAATAAGTTGGATTAGTTGTTTTGGCTCGAATTTCACAGAGCAGGGAGCAAATTTCACCAAAGATTGTGAAGACCATTACTTCGTTATCAGAGCAAGGGCTCCCAACATTGGGGTTATTGGGGCTAAAGCCCCCTCCCTTCGGCTGGCTGCCCCTTACGTGCAGAAAAAAAGTTTTAAAAAATATTGCGAGCGTAAAATATTAAAATATACGCTTTCCTTTCCAACAGGGCAACGGATGAGCTTCCCAGTGCTTGTGTTGCGTGATTTTGTGTCGTTAATTTCGTATACGGTACCCACTCCACAACCTCTTTTGTCGAGCTCCGCTGTCCCTTTGTATCACATGATGAAAGACGTCCCCCGTGTGAAATTCGTCCCCTGTCCCGTGAAATTCGAACCAAAAACAACTAACCTTACCTAACTTAGACTGACAACAACAATAACCTGAAGAAAAAAACGAGTAATTGTACGATTACAATAACAGCAAACGTTATTAACTGTAGAAATCTATCTTTTTAATTCGACGTGACACGCGTCGAATTAATATGGTTGTGCCCAAAAAAGGGCTAAAGGCAAATCGGTTCAGCGACATCTTCTCAAACACCAGACACATTTGTTCAATTCTGATCCGACTGAATTCAAGTATGCGGGTGGCTGATTTGCAGTGTAAAATATCGCAACACTTGGGATTTCACAAATTGAGTAATTAGAGGAAAAAAAGTGCTAACCTCTAACGAGGTCTTTCAACGCGAAACCGTCGGCCATGTAGTACACAGAGTGTTGTGACGTCAGCATTACACGTGTGCTCTTCACAAATTTGAGCGAAAAACGGCAGTGGCGGTGTTGAAAAACTTCGGGGAAATGTGGGTCGAGGTTCAGTTAGAGGATACTCGGAAAACTTCGGGATCGGTCGGGTTTGTGACGTCATCGCTCTGCCTATTCATATTCATTAAACCGAAATTGTATCATAATATTAATTTGCATTACAGACAAATTTAATTATTTACGGCGTCATTTTTAAGAAATTTGGTTTTCGACGATGATGAGCGTACATTAATTTGCGTCGCAATACCAAATTATCACGTGGGGCGTAGGGGGTTTGGAGGTGAAACTGCACTTATGGCAAGCGGCTGGGAGAGGTGGAATAATCAGCGCCAACTGATATGAATTACAAGAGAATAATCTACATATACTTCGTTTTGTGGGAGTAGAAAAGAGAAGGATGGAAGAAATACATACATCTAGCAAAGGTATGGCATATGGATGAACAAATTTTGGTGTTAAAAAAACACGATTTGAAAAGTGCAACTTTAGAATGAACAAGTCGGTGCTCAGTAGTAGCAGCGTTTGTTTAGCCTTCAATGTCGTTGAATTGCGTGTAAGACTGGCGTGTGTGGGGGGAGGAGGGTATTTTTTGTCTTTTTTTTAAACTTGATTGTTTAAAAATAAAACTGGCTTTGCAGTAAATCTAGCATATACCAAAACCTAAGCAGCAAGGCTTAAAAAAAAGCTATCTACGTGAAATTGTGGTGTGACGTAAAAACATTTCACAGTTAGACTATTTTAAAAGCAAATTATACTCACAGTTGAGAGAAGAACTAGAAGACGTTTTCTGGTTTGGTGGAAATAGAATGAGAACACCTTTTGGCACATCTTATATACTCGTTTTGACCGACATAGGGCGGAGCAGCGTCGTTTCGGCCAATAAAGACCAGACCCAAGGATTGGCGGAGAATTCGACCATTCACGTACTTTCACGTACTTGCCTCGCATATGCGGGAAGCGGAAGACTTAAATCAAGTTGATGCTGTGTTGTCCATTGCGTTTACCCTTGGCCCGAACTGTGAAGTCCATCCTCAGGTTACGACACGCGTGTAGTCCAGGGGCAGTATCCGGTCGCAACGTCCGCCATCTTGAATGGAGGATTATGGAACAAAAGATGTCCTGCGTGTGTCTACACCATTAGAATTTGCCAACATGAATCGCAAGTTAGCTCTGGTTTGATCGAAAAGATGATTGGAGTGAAAGGGTTGATATTTTTTTCCTGCTGACTATACAGGACGGAGAAAGGGGGGGGGGGGAGGTGAAAGGCGATTGGACGGAAACGGAAAGTAAGGCTATTTACAATCGTAGGATATCTAACAATAATAAGCCTTTATAAAAACTTTGCATACAAAGGTAACTATAGACGAATCCGTCCAAATGGCGCCACGAGCACGAGAGAATAGAAGCTTCCGGTCCAGAACTGTCGTATCGCGTGCTTTTCAGGGAAACCAAAACATACCTACTTTTTGCGTTGCGTGTGGCTGTACCAACAAAGCTGGGACGAATTTTATTTTCCCGGCTGAGGTCTCTTTCCCTACTAACATCACCCAATTGAAATATGTGTGCAAACGTTGTTAATACGCAAACTTCATGGTCCTACTTTGCTCTGCTTATTTCGTAACAAGTCGACGTCATGACATTTTGTTTATGCCGAGAAAAAATACTACTCTGAGACAAGTTTTTTTAAACTTATTTTAGGACACCGTTCTAATGATGCAAGTCATCCGAATTGGGTTCCTTATATATAAAAAAAATGGTTCATGAAAAAATTGGCGAAGAGAAACAAAACGAAAACTTGTATTTGTCTCAAGAGAGCGTTTATCGTATTATGTGTCCTTCATCCTAAAATTGTTAAATGGGACTGTAGATTTACTGTTTTAATCTAACACGATTTATGCACGTTTATGCCCATTTCTCACTGCCTGTTGCAAAGGTAATTTTCTTAAGATTTCGCCCATCTTTCGACTTTTACAGTCTGAATTTGCTTGTTCCTTTCTGCATAAGAATGAACAGCGGAGTTACTACTTCTTCCTTGTCTACCACCAGCCCGCTTACTGCGAATGATGATGAATTTTTTGCTTGCATCGCGGAACACCATGTTTTGTTGCCCAACCCAACCATTTTAGGTGATTTTAATCTGCCCACTGTTAACTGGGATAAGAGAGTTCCAGACAGAGCTAATGTCTGGCGTATGCTTCATGTATTAAACAAATTAGATGTTCATCAGTTGGTTGAATTCCCAACTCGCGAAAACAACAAATGGCAATTGGTAAATTTGGTACCAGTGATCATAACATTGTCCGTTTCAATATTAATGCTGAAACAAAACCTTCTAGTAAGGTCAAAGTCAAGTTGGATTATCAGTTGACAGACGAAGTTCTTTTGGCGAAAGTTAGTACTCTAAATTGTGGACCAATTCCCTGTGTTGATGCTTGGAAATATTTTTGTGGCTGTTTAGAAGAAGAAATTGTTCTATGTCGTGTTGAACACACTGTTAAGAACTCTAAACAATTCTGGATGGAGGATAATCTAATGGCTGTGGTTGGTGAAAAAGCCAACTTTGGAACTCCCTTGATATGGATATTTTCAGTAAATATACCATTCTTAACAAAGAGGTTGTCAAGGAAAGTAACAAACAAAAAAAAAGCAGTTTGAGATCAATTTGGCATTTAATATTAAGTACGATTCCAAACCATTTTTAAATATGTGCGTCAATTATTTTCCACCTTAATTCAGATAGCAGCTTTTAGTGACGAGGACGACCGTGTACTTAATGATAATCCTACTGTTGTTTGTGAGTTGCTTTATAAGTATTAGCACGGCCGTCAGGCAGTGCTTATTAGAGTTTGTTTTCGGACGAGAATTTTCAGAAAATGTTCTAGGCGGGGGCGGAGAGGCGGGGAGTGGATGTCGGAGCGGCTACCAATAACAAATGTTACAATGCTGCATCATGCAACAATTGTGTAATAAAGAGGCGAGACGCACACGATCGGATTAGAGCTCACTCGAACAACATTCAACGATGCTTGGGCGCGGGGAAAGTAACATTGTTGTTGGATTTTGTTCGAGTTTGTATTGTCGGCCTTCCAGCTCTGAAATAAATCTAATAACTCGTTGAAGAGAACTAAAGTGAAACGGTCCTGGTTTTCACTTAAAGGTACATGCGTCCATGTTGGCTTCCCTGTACGATTCAGTTTTGCGACATTAGTTTAATTTTCTTGTTTTTTCTTTCGTGATTTTGCGACATTAACTCTAACCTGTGTGAATGTTGCAAACGCTATTCTCAACGGGTCGCACGACATACCGAAAGGATTTATGTCTTTAAATCTTCCAGTTTTAAACTGTAGGGTACCAAGCCTATATTTCCTCAAAATTGGGCGGGACGGACATAACTGAATGGCTTGTTTAGTTCTTCAATGCGAGCTTCGGGAGGCCAGTTGAATTGTTTATGCGATTGTTTGCTACGGTATTCACTTGACTGCAACAGTGCAGAATCAATTACCCATCGAGATGACATGCTAAATCTAGACGCACGCTAGTATGTTGCCATCAAATAATAGACTTGGGACAAAGCTTGGGCGGAACATGAACATAAATACGCTTTTCTAATATTCAGTTTTTTTTTGCAAACAAAAATCGGTAGACAGTGGACATACCGTGCACATGATGGACCAGACCGTAGCAATTACAATAAACAGGAAGCAAAAAAAGCCAACAAATTAACTGAACAAAAGAGCCTTAGAGCTCGTATCCCCATACTCACAGCTGTGAATTGTACACAACTAAAAACGGATTACAGTTAATTTGAACGCAACGTACTATAATTTGAACTCCAATTCCAGGAAAAAAGGATTTTTACATGCCTGCCTCCATGCACACGGGCGTACAATGAAATTTAGCCAGAAAAAAATAATGTTAGCTTCTCTGATACGCTCCATAATGGATTACTTCCTTCAGGGCATGAGTGGCTGCGAAAGTTCGATTGTTTTGAGATATTGGTTTCAGAAATGACGAATTATGCATATTTCATGTTGCAGGTTCGACGAATAATTACTACATTAAGTCGGTTTTAGCTGTCAGACACTCTTGGTCCACTTTTCGTAGGTGGGTAGAGACGTTCTAAATATACAATGACTTGTAGACTGAGCCTTAACAATTTAGTCTGGATAGAGTAACGCTCCGTGCGGTTTAAAATATTGGAATAATGCACTTTTGTTCTTCCTGGATATAAGAAAATAGTGATGGGTTTCGCTTTAATGACGATACTTCGGTATCTAATATTCACCCATAAAATGCAAGCTGCAAATGAAAATTCTAGAAACGTTGGGCTTAGTTTTCCTTTGTTCTTTAATTATTGCCCGAACCAGTGGCGGAATCACGGGGGGGGGGGGGAGGAGGGGAGCTGGGACAATCCCCACCCTGTACCAACCAAAAATAAGGGGGGAAGTAGGGATTGAATTCGTTAGAATCAAATTCGCCCGACGCAAGGAAAACGGAGAAAAGAAGTTAATATTGGAAACCTTCTCTGAGAGGGTGACTTTTCCCGTGGTTTGTGAACCGATTGTCGTGAAACATTCAGTCCCAAACTTTAACTTTGATACTTAAACCGACGACATAAACCGAGAAAACCTCTTAATAGAGATGGGACGACGGAATACAAGGTCACAAAAAAACATCCACATTGTCGATATGCGTTCAATCAAATAAAATTACCGTTTCGTAATACTAAAATATTCAATTCATCTTCATTCATCTTTCAACAACTAAGGCGGTTTCTGGTCGCATTCTAACCCCTAACTTTTATTATTTATTCATGAAAATATTCAACTCAGGAGCTTCATTTCTCGACATGGTCCCTCGGAAAGTACTCAATCGGGGGGGGCGCCCCCCCCCTGGAATAATAAACATCGTAAAACCTACACCAATCACAACTGCCGGCAACAACCTCCCTGGAAATACAAACTCCGGATGTGGGTTAGACTAAAGTAACTGAGTAATAGGTTTCAATTTCTCATTATGTTGAACCAATCAAGTTCCTTTATAACACCAACAATAGAGCAGTGACAATGACGTCATATTATTATATACAAGTCTATGCTGGAGCCAATAACTGGGATAGCTGCAAGGGACACTGACGGAAAAAAGAAGGGCGCGTTACTGAAGCCGATGCTGTTACATCGGATTTCTTAGGCCTAATACGCGCGATTTTTGTCGATTTGTTGGCAGTTGATGAAATTTTTAGTAAGTGGAATCTTTTCTTTTCCGATTACAAACTTGCAGCAGAAGGGATTGGAGAAAACAATGTTTTTTTAAGTCTAAGAAATCCGTTCTCAAAGCACTGCCTTGACTAGAAGTGCCGTTGTTATCCCCTCCATTTTAATTGTAGCAAAGCGAAGCCGAACGCCGAGCGGATCTCTGTTTTTGAATGCACTCAAATGAGACCTTTGTTATCGCATCACGAAATAACCACTGCATCAATTAAAACCAGATTTTGGACATTGATAGTGGTGCACCTAGAGATGGTTTGTAAAACAAATCCGAAATTGGAAATGTCGTTGAGGAATAATGAAGGTGGCCAAAATGGGCTAAAAGCCGAGATTTACATGCCAAAAACCAAAAGCCATGGTTGGCATGACGTCATAGTTTTTTCATACAAAGTTTATTTTGGCAGATCAAAGTTTCTTTCTTTCTGATTAGTTTTCCCGATCATACTATGACGTCATAAGCAGTTTTCAGATAATTGGTAACAAACCAATTTGAAGATATTTTTAATTCTCTTCACCCGATTTTGACGTTTGAATACATGATTTTGAAGGTGTTTTCACCAGCTTGCCAACGGTCTTAACCCCAAGCAGCTGTCTTTTATTGTTTAGCAAGTACAAGGCAAAATGTTAAAGGGACATAAATCCTTCCGGTATGTGGTGCATCCCGTTGAGAATAGCGTTTGCAATATTTACACAGGTTAGAGTTAATGTCACAAAATCAACTCACACGAAGGAAAAAACAAGAAAATGATTGTGTTAGCAACATTTACATACGTTTGAACTATTATCGCAAAATCGAGTCATACAGGAAAGCCAACATGGATGCATGTGCCTTTAATTTTACTGGGGTTTTGTGTTTTTAAATGATTTTAGCACATGCAATATTATTTTAAACCAATTTGATTTTAATAATTATGTGTCAAGCTAAGTAGCTAGGTACGTCTTCCCTTGGTTGAATGATATAAGTACTTTCAAAGAACAACCTTTTTTGGAAATTCGACGGCTTCCTTATACCAGGTTTGGTTTTAGGCGGATTACAACTACGTCATATGCTCATTTTACGGAATGTTCGAGCATTCTGAATTAGGAAATAAATGTTTGGAAGAGGGAAAAGGGAAACCTAGCCAAACAACAAAGAAATTAGAGCCTGCTCTATTTTGTCGACAGTGGAAGTGATGGTTTCTTGATTTGTTTATTTGGTTGTTTGTTTGTTTGTTTAAATTGATGCATCATGCAATGAAGGTGGCCAGATAAATTAAAACCTGATTTTGCGTATCAATAGTGGTGCACCCCGAACTGGTTTGTTGAATTTTTAAAAAAAATCAGACCTGTTGTTGAGTAATAATGACATCCGGTGCTACAAAATACAAATGTACCAAGAAGTAAGATGCGAGAGCAACTGAAAAGATGAACCACAACACAGTCTCAAATGCACTCTCAAAACAACTGTCTGTGCCCTGTGACTAGCGTGTCATTCGTTCATTCGTTTTGTTTTATGGTTTGTCAGTTTATTTGTTTGTTGGTGTGTTTGTTAGTTCGTTTGTTTGTATGTTTGTTTGGTGTTTTTTGTTGGTTTGTTTGTTGATTTCTTGGTATGTTAGTTTGTTTGTTTGGTTTGTTGATTTTTTTTGTGTGTTTGTTTGTTTCTTTCTTTGTTTGTTGATTCGTTGGTTTCTTCGCTTCGCTCCATTTTGTCGACGGTGTAACCTGATGACGTCCTAGTCTAGTGCCCCTTGTAGATATCTCTCCAGACGCTGACTCGTAGCCAATATGGCATATTGTCGCTGCTCTATAGGACCAATGATTTTTTTTGGTGTTTTTTTTTTGGGTGTGGGCAATCGATATGTTGGCAGTTTTTGTTTCCGTGTGAAGCGTCCCCCATGCCCTTCCATCCCATAGTTCTGAATGTGTACTGTCCCTTGCAGTGTCCCTTGCAGCCAGCCCAGTTACTTGCTCCAGCATAGAGTTATATATAATAATATGACGTTATTAATACTGGTCTATTGTTGGTGTTATATTGGTGTAACATATGGAAAATTGGAACCAATTACTCAGTCACTTTAGTCAAATCCACATCCGGAGTCTATATTTCCCGGCGGTATGTTGCCGGTAGTTTTGATTGGTGGAGATTTTACGATGTTAATTTCTTCACGCGCGAACCCCCCCCCCCCTCCCCATACCCCCAACGCGAAGCGCTGTCTGATTGAGAACTTCCCGAGGTACCATGTAAACCTCCTGAGTAAACCTGTTTAGTAGTTCTATAGACTAACCTTCACACGTAAACTATCCCATAAAACTCAAGAGATTACCGATTTGGTCGCTAGAAACACAGGACCG
>JAHWFP010102731.1:75057-96190 GCA_023313725.1 Lithobius niger | reverse complement strand
CCGGCACACCAAGAGTATTTTGTGACGGCTCCCTGTGTCTTGCACGGCTCTTTTGCAATTACGAGTTGCTAGGAAAAGACAGGCCTGACAGCATTGTCATCGTCATCTACAAGTATATTTCGCTTAGACAAAAGTTTAGGGATGGGAAGGACACAGAAAAAGGTTTAAAGGGTTTTAGCGAGTGTTTAACTGCTTGTGGTCATCCACCCGACGAAGCCCTAAGGCCCAGGAAGGCAGCCATTAAACAACGTAGCTTCAAAATTTGTACTGTAACAATGAAAACGAACGAGCATGTTAATTTTTTGGCCAGCGAAAATTTGAAATTGGCCGCATATTGTTGCCTCGACTAAATATACGGCTGTACACAGCACCGATCGTTTCACGGTGATTGACTTACGGTGCCTTACGGCTTTGTCGGGCAGATGACCGGAAGCGGTTCACGTTCGCTTTACTCTTTGAACCCTTTGAACTCACAGCCTTCGGGCTGCGTCGGACAGACGGCCTGGTGCGGTTAACGCTCGCTAAAACCCTTTAACCCTTTTTTGAACTTACAGCCTGGGAATCCGGATGCTGCAGACATAGGGCCATATATGGGCTTCGTCGGGCAGATAACCAGAAGCGGTTAACGCTCGCTACAACCCTTTGAATCTTTGAACTTACAGCAGGGACTGACTTGCATACTAAGTGCTGGCTTTCCTAAACAAAGATACGCAACTTTTCCAAGGCTGCGTCAAAATCTCGTTGGAAAAATCCCGTTGGCATTGTCCTGTTGAGCAAACATGGAAGGGTTTTGGCACGGGGATGGGAGCGGAGGGCATAAGAGGGGAGGAAAAGATAGGGAGAAAAAAGAGGGGTGGAAAGGGGAAAAGGAGCAGGGGCTCGGCCTCCAACAAAACAAATGCCAGTGGACCAATAGTGATTTCACACGGAATAATGCTTGCGTGCCACGCCGTGCCATGCCGCGCCCGCGGATTTCACACGGAATAATGTTTGCGTGCCGTGCCGTCCCATGCAGCGCGCAAGCGAGCCACGACGGCCGCTACGCAACAACCGGCCAGCCCGGGCTGGCGCTGCTCGGCACGCTTTAATTATTGCGTCTGAAATCCGAGCGCGCCCCGTGTCCCGCTTGCTGGAAATGCTAACAAAGCTACATTGTAGTTAAAAACTTCCCGCCACCGGTTGCTGTCAAAACAAGGAGGCCGACAACGGCCGCTTGTAATTAAACCGCCTGAAATCAAGTCGCACTGGCCCTCCAGAAACTGCTAAAGAGGGGTGGCCGCGTCCGGCCGCGGCCAGACCCCAGCCCGAGACGAATTATACCCGTGTGAAATCACTACAACAAAGAGAGCAGTGTGACAGCATATGTTCCTACTGGACCAGCGTATGTTATGCTGGGACCAACCAACAGCTACTAATTTACCCTCTTTCGGCATTATTAACTTTTTAGATATCACTTTTTTCCGAATTATTTACAATTAGGCTAAATAGGGGCACAGAGTTAATTTCTGGGCCGTTTTTTCCCCTACACGTTACACTAGTAAAAATTTCAATGCAATCATGGTGCTACAAAGATCTGGTAATTTGTTTCCGACACTTTGCACCTTAACGCTTCTGATGCAATGTGCAGCCTGGCGATTAGGGATGTGAACATGTGTTTCATATGTAATGATAGAGGACATGTGACATGTTAGTGTACAAAGATAAAACTCCTCCTGCAAATCAATTTAGGACTTGGATCTACGCTCACAGCTGGAAACAAATTTCCAGGTCTTTGTACCATAATATTTTACCATGTTAACATTTTCGCCAAGCGTAATTAGGCTCTTATTAATATGTAATATAGGCCTACTGAGTTTGTTTACTTTTCATTAGCGAGTATTCACTAAACAAAGATACTTCAAAGACCAATGAAATAGATAAAAAAAAATGCCAAGTAGTTTTCGTAAGACACGGAAAAATCAGAAAATCACAGGCATAGAACCCAGTGTTCTCTACTTACGATGTGCTGAACTAGTGATTTTCACTACAAGGCCAACTGAGAAACCAGCTAAATTCTTAGCTCCACTCAGTTGGCCTTGTTTCTCCATTGTTGATACGTACAGGAGGTTTCTTCAATTGCATACTCTCCTAAAGTTAACTATAGATATTGCATCTTAACTTTTCCAAGCCTATGCGGGGCCTAGGCGGTAGTTGCAGCTACTAATATCTGTCACATTGCTTGACTCCGTCCTGCTTTGCACGTAAAGCATTAGCAGAGGCGTTATAGTAATCGCAACTACCGCCAAGGCCCCACGTAGGCTTGAAAGAGGTTATGCACTGCACGAGATAAAAACAATGAGGTTGCATCCTCGCGAAGAATTCTTGCAGTAGCGTTTTGTGTTGTGATCTTTTTTTCCTTTTTGTTGAACCTTTGAAAATCAAGACATATTTTGTACCCTTTCAAATAAAGGTCTTTAATTTTTACGTCGTGCAATGCGTACTGCCAGAAGTGACATAAAGAGAGGCCCATAGGATTCGAAGGAGTGTCCATGATAATATTTACCGCGTGTTTCATCCCTCGTTCTGAGCTGCCGCAGGCAGTTGTGAAATGACTGGTCCTAACTGTTTTTGGGCTAACCCACGACAAAAATATGTTATATAGGTGCTAACCTGACAAATAGATAGGTCTAAAAACATCACTTGTACTTCGGTTAGTACCACGCAGCAACTGCATGTGCAGCCGTGTGAACGACCTTGAAGCTCGAAATGAGGTAGCTTCTTCAAGCCAAGGCCGACTGTGGTAGTAATCGAATGTGTTGCCTCCTTACTCAACATCAATTGATGCATATGCTGGAAAGTCCATGCTTTTTACCGTTGCTTTGGTAAAGTAAGATTCTGGCAATGCTGAATCAACTAGCCTGGAGACGGAAAACGAAACCCACAACTTCTCTTCCAAAGACCTTGTGAAAAGGGGCGCAACATTATAAAGCAATGGTCACAGCGTAGACATGTATGGTTTCACAGGCTCCTAGGTATTGCTTTTTGTGTTTTTATCGATCTTGCATGGCAACTAGCAGACTAACAATTGGGTTCATAACCACTTCAGTACGGGTTTTTTACATGGTTAATCTGGCTGGAAAGGTGACATGACTCTTTTACCTGTAGCAAGAGTCGGAGATGTCTAGGGGACTTTGGGTAGTGAATTACATAGTAGGGAGAGAGTTACTAGTTCAGCCAATAACACCTAGAGGGCACTAAGGGTTCCACTTGTATTCTGATGTCACTATGCCCTACGGAGCAATTACGTTGCATACTTTGCCTAGTTTGCCCTTCCTTGATAGCTGAAAATTACTTAGCAAATGTTCGTTAACTCAGATTACAGGCCTAATTACTCAAATATATGCCTAATCACACAAATATAGACCTAATCCCATAAATATAGGCCTAATCACACAAATGCTGGCCTATAACCACACAAATGTAAGCCTAATGGTATGTGACGCCTGGTGTGTTGGCTCTCCAGTACAGACGTGTGCGCCACCGCCCCACACCGCCATCCGACAATCAGACGCGACGTGTGACACATCTGGTGAAATTGATTTCTCAGCGTGCCACCACCGCCAATACCTCTGCTGGTGCTTTTAGCAATTACAGTATAAAGGGTTGTTTACAAACTTTGAAATGGAAACCATACTAATCCAACAAACAGCCAAAATGTCATCTTTTGCGTGTGTTTTTAACAACAATCAAAATTCTTAATCATTGTCTCGGGAAATTAAATCTGGAAAGGAGTTTCGTGCTAAAACACACAAATTATCGATTTCACTCGTGGTATTATAGCTGATAATTTGTGTGTTTTAGCACGAAACTCCTTTCCAGTTTTAAATTTGTTGGAAAGGACTTGAGAGCTAAAACACTCGAATTATACATTTAATACAAGCATGAGTGAAATTCGGTTGAGAATTTTTCTTTTCTTTTCCCTGAACGATTTCGTGTTAGGAATTCGGTGTCGATTTACGGTCTCGATTTCGATATACGAAGTAATTTTGATTTACGGTGTCTAGTTTTGTGTATAATGTTTATCTTTTATGTTTGGTTGACGATATTTACCTCTTATTTGGCATAGCAATACCTCCACCATCGCATTTCATGAACCAACCTACAATTTCGTTCACTACGGCATTGGTATTTCGTATTACGCCTAGCCTCATTTTTATGTTGTTGATACGCCAAATGAAATATATCTTAAACCGAGAAGCAGCTTCGTGTTTCTGGAAAAACCTGACGATTAACGAAGCTGACGTCATTCCATCATCACATTTTATTAACCAACCTGTAATTTCGTTCGCTTCAGCATTGGTATTTCGTATTAAGCCTAACGTCATTTTTATGCTGTTGATATGCCAAATTAAACGTATCTTACCCGAGAAGCAGCTTTGTGGTGTTTCCGTAAAAAACCGACGATTACCGAAGCTGACGTCTTTTGCTAGGGTAGTGACATAACGTAGTATTATTGTATATAAGTCTATGGTGGAGCCGGTAACTGGGTTAGTTGCAAGGGGCACTGGAGGGGAAAAAGAAGGGCGTCTTACTGAAACCTATACTATTAGACTGGATTTCTTAAGCCTATAATGCGCGATTTTTGTTGTTGGAGAAAACAACGTTTTTTTAAGCCTAAGAAATCCACTTTTAAAGCACTGTCTTGACTAGAAATGTCGCTGTTTCCCCCCTTAGATTTTAATCTAGTGCCCCTTGTAATTATGCCCTCCAGATGCTATCTCGTAGGCAATATGACGTCACCTGACGCTGCCCTATAAGGGCATAAAACAAAGCAGCATCCTCTAAGTGAGATATACTGTATAGATCTGTGGTTTGTTTGTAAGCGCTCATTGAGAAAAGCTTCGATCTGTATAATTACTGAAGGAGGAGGTACGTTGTCGGTTTCGGTTTCGATGAGTCGGGGTCTTCCCAGTTTATTCCGACCACGGTCCTCATTTAGTAAAAAAAGAAAACGAAAATTCTCAGTGTAAGCCAGTATGGTGCTCGTTTAGCGGAAAGAAAAGAAAAATTATCTCAGTAATAGCGGGTTTCGTCTTGTATCAGTTTGCAACGTCCAAAATCGTACGTCAAACAAAAAGAAAAATTAAACGAAACAACGAAAACACAGCAAGCCTGTTTTTATCCGTCTTCAGGGTTGTTGCTAGCTGGGAAATGGTCTGAAACCGTAAACGGTTTGTTGACTTGGGTGTTTGGGTGCCTGGGGCCAAAGGATGACGACAAACATTTTGGTTGGTCGCCCATAAAGCACGACTGGTTGCCTTCGACCTGTCATAATAACGCGAGAAAAGACGAGAAGTTGAGAGAAAAATGGAGAAGGTCAACAATCTCCGGAAGAGCCAGGTTGAGCGCCCTCCGGTGGCAATCGCTTACAACTTCCTGTCATGGCTGCCAACTTAAACGGATGGGTGGCGGGCGAGGTCATAAAATGAGATTTCGACAGACGGAAAACGTTTTATGGTCGCCAGCTAATCAATATCTGTACTCACTTCAGCTTTCTTTAGTTTGTCTGAGCCTTAAATAATTAAAAGCCGAAAAAGGAACGCGTTTGATGTTTAAGGTGCGGTTTAACTGAACCGAAGACAAAACGGCAAAGGAACTGTTAGGTTTCAGATACTGCAACATTGCTTTGCTGATTAGTCCACGTGAGGCCTTACAGTTGTAGTCAAATGTTTTTTACCATTTTTACTTTTGCACACGATACGTCAGCTAATGATTGGTGCATTCTACTTGGCTAAATGACATCACGGGAAAATGTTAAAAAACTAATTGTCTTAGTGTGTGTAGCACCGCTCTACAGGTGATTCAGGTTTCGTGCGAGTCCTTGAATATCTGGAAATGTCCTGCAACAAAGTAATAAACAAATTCCACGCCTGAAAAAGCGCTTGAGAATCTTGATAAAGTGATATACCAACAGTAGGGTGGTGAATGAAAAGTTCACGACGTGACAGAAAAACACTGAAAAATTTAGCCGAGAAAGTAGTCGAGTGTGTAGTCTTACATTCTTCTTCCTTTGTTTGGGCATGAAAAGTTTTGAAATTTGGACTCTGGCTTTAACTGTATTTACGTGTGTAATGGTTGGATGCAGCAGAAAGGTTTCACGTGGACTAAACAGTACAGCAACACTGTAGCATCTGAAACCTTACAGGAAAGTTTATTTGTGTTCCTTTGCTGTTTTGACTTCGGATTAAACCTTACCTCAGTTAAACCTCACCTGAAGCATCAAACGAGTTCGTTTTTGTTTTCTAATTCGTGCGACTTTGACGTACAATGCAGTTTAGATTAGCTTGCTTCAATGTTTTGTATATTTATCAATTACGATATGCTGGAAAGATACGCTGTGGTATGGTATCGCCTTACAGTATATGTTTGTTAAATCTTAACCTTAAACAACAAATGAGTTCGATTTTATTTTCTATTTCGTGATACTTTGATATACAAACGAAACAACCTATAAACAAACCAATATGGAAACAAATCCTTCAATCATCAGTCTACGTCTTGCAGCTGTCGTTTGCTGCATAATTGGCATTGTTGCATATAACACTGTTTAAAACAATGTAAAACAATCACTCTTGTCGTTAGAGCTTCCTAACCCCTGAACCATTTGACCAATTAGAAAAGGCCTTATGGAAAGGGCACATCTACAGGGCAATACCTGTAAAATGAGCTAAGAACCAGCTCTAAGGAGAAATAGCTGGATCTGTAGAGAGCATAGTTGAAAGGTGTCGTGCCAGCAACAACAAGCCAAACGAATTTCATGGTTTCTGCTCAAATACAGATTAGATCTCTGATATGCCTCATCGAATTTTAGTGAATATTGGTATGCTCGTTGGCCAAGTTCAACAAAGCTTACAGACCAAATTTAATCGAAAAATGACGGCGGAGATATTAAGCGTCAAAATTTCGGCTTTAACATGGGTGGTAGAAGTCAAACCTTACAGTAAATGTAGATATTTTAAAGCTAAATATGTTGCCAAACATGCTGCCAAACACTTACAACGTTTGCGACGTTTCGGCATCGGCATAATACCATTTTCAAAGCAATGTTTACAGCAACAGCTTATATATCCACGTACAAAGAAATCAGTAAACTAAAAAGGTAAGAACAAAGCATGAGACACGCCATTTCAGTACTTGATGAGAGTTTAATGAGGTCTGTTTTTATTGTCCTATTTTCGTTGAGCCATTTAGCAAAGAAACTTCGAGACGCCAAAATAATTAAAGTCAAGAATTTACAGGGTGGAAAAGAGAATTTGTAACTCTTAAAATTTCCTGTTGAAACGTGTTACAGTCATTCCTATTAGTTCCATCCGAGTTTTCAGAGGGCGCCACGCGTTCCATCTGGTAAGTTTTGCTCATTTTACAGCCCAAATCTAAAGTAAACTAAATTACAACTAAACTAAACTAAATAATAGTTAAATACAAGCTAGTTTCGTTTAGTTTAATTTTAGGCTGAAAACTGAGTAGAAATTCCCACATAAAACTCACGGCGTGCCCTCTGTAAACTTAGACAGAACTAATAGGTATGAATCTAAGACGTTTCAGAATGGGTATCGGTCACAAATTCTCCTCCTCAACCTTACAAATTCTTGGTAAAATGTACAGTATTTTTTGGTAAGGTACGGAATAATCAGAAATCTCCCTAAAACATAACTTGTGAAAGATTCCCGCTCAACCTTCCGGCTGGTTCAAGTCGTGATATCAAACGTAAAGCTGTTCTGAGTAATAGTTCGACGGTTAAACGAAAAATTTGGAAATTACTCAGTACTACACTGTTTTTTTTTTTCAGGTATTTTATTTAACGTTGAGTTTCAGTCGGTGGGATTAACTTACCACAATGGCTCGGTATGAGACATAGCGATTTCAACCTCGGCTCTTGGTGACAATCCTTAACCAACTTTGTTTTGGGGAGATATCACATTTTTTTTTGGTTCATATTGATAATTTGGTCCAAATTTGTAACTTGTGTCTAAATTGATGAGGCGTAATTTTTTTTCCTAGCAATTATAAGAGATGAAAAAGTTACGTTAGTGGGTTTATGTATGTCGGACACCTTGTTGTGATGTATACCACCTTAGTTTAGTACAAAATAGATTGGTTAGTTTAGCTTATTATTGGAAAGTCATGTTATTTACATTGGGAAAGCAATAGGGGACGTTCAAGTATTCAGGAAGGGGGGAGAGGGAGGGGGGCGGCCAGGTGATGACGTAAGCACCGTTAACCCCGTAAAAGGTGGAAAAACGCAAAAACAAAAGTCCTTGGGAAAAACACAGGTAGAACCAGGGGTAGAATCTCTACGTCCCTGGTAGAACACACCCTCTTAAGGGGAAAGGTCAAGTTAGAAATGGTGTAATATTGGAGGGGGGGGGGGGTTCAGCAACTGATGACGAGGGGGGAAGCGGGGTTAAAAATGGCCAATTTCTTGATGACGTAATACCTGAACGGCTTCATTGTTCTTCGGTTCGTGCTGTTGTTTTCGTGTGAACAAGAGTGACAAGATGCGCGCCAAGTGAAGCTGTTTTTGCTTGTCATGAAGGAAAGGGGCTTATTATCTCAAGGTCAGTGTCGGATTGGGCCGCCTGGGAACCTTATTATAGGAGGCCCTTATTTAAAAATTTTTTTGAAAAAGTTGAAAGTAATTCTTATGAAAATTACATGCCTATATGTTGTAGGAACACGTTTCAAATGTACGCTGATTTTTTTTAAATACGCTAGCTTGTAGCGGTCCCCCCTTCTCCTCCCCCCCCCCCCACCCCCACTACAAAGTACGTTGTTTTGAATAATTTTTTTGTTTTTAATGGTTAGTGAATACCTATGAAAATTGATTCTCTAAGTCGCTGGAAAACGTTTCAAAGTCATGTTGATCTCTTTACATTAGAAAGAAGAAAACGCTTTACCACAATACCGTGAAAAACAAAAAGTTCACTTGAATTTTCGGTGAATAATACGTTTACCATCCTCAGAAGAGTACATTAACAAAAAGTACTACGAACTACATTTCGAAGCTGTTCGAAAGCGTGTCCACAGGCAACCGGCAAACTAGAACGCGGTCCACCACTGATGTGTACTTTACACATCTAGACCTAACTCGGCGCCCCATTGCCTGTCAAATGTGCTGCTAAGTGCAGGGTGCACAATCCTTTCAATGTTGTTAAAGGCAGGGTTGGCAATATTCATCAATGGTACCATTTTCTTTTGGAAATGCTGGATGGCCGTTGGCTCAAGGGCCCTCAGGTGTGAATCTTGGAGGGAAATGGACTTTAGTAACACTGTGGTTTCTTCCCAAGCTATCTGGTGCTGTTATTGTTTGCCGTGACGGCGATTCCATTTCTCATGTCTCCTTTCCCGCTTGCCGGTTTTTGTTGTTGATCTCTTTAGATACGCTATAGCTTACAGGGTTCCGTCTCGGACCACCCCCACCACGCCTTTACAATACAGGAGACCCTTGTTTAAAAAAAAAAAACTTGATAAACTTGAATTGAAATCTTAATGAAAGTTGCAACTCTTAAACTGTCAGAAAACGTTTCACATTCACGCAGATATTTTTAAAACACTCTAGCTTTGGCACTAACTTGGCCCCTTTCCCTCCCCCCCCCCCCCGGTACCCGCGAGGCGTTCAGAGGCCCCTGCAGTACATTCCGGGGGAGGCCCAATCCCTCTCAGTCCGACCCGTCTCAAGATGAGCTGGATATGGGCTTTGTGTTGAACGATTAAGCACAGTGAGATATGGAGAACCGGGGCTGAGGTGGGTTTCAAGTTGTACGGCATTACTGATGGAGGGATGTTTGGTAGAAAACAATGTTTTAATTTTTCCGTGTTTTTTTTAACTAACTTTGTTTTATGCTGAATCTAATACAGCATTGACATTTACCGCCATGTTGGCACCAGTATGGGTTTTGGAGGGCATAACTACAAGGTGCACTACATAAAAATGGAGGGTAAAACAACGGAAGAGCGGATTTCTTAGGCTTAAAATAACGTTGTTTTCTCCAACAACAAAAATCGCGCGTTTCAGATCTAAGAAATCACTCTTCACAGCATCGGCTTCAGTATGACGCCCTTCTGTTTCTCTCTGCAGTGCTCCTTGCAGCTAGCCCATTAACGCTCCACCATAGAGTTATACACAATAATACTATGTCGTGTTACTGCTCTATAGTGAAAACCGTTTGTTTCCATCTGGTACCATTTCGGAGTTAAAAAAGGCAACGGACAGACGAATAAAATCGTTGCAGTGGTCATCCCAGCCGTTTCGGCGGAACATACGACTAAAATATGGTAGGGTGTATTGTCACCATTGTCGTCAAGAATATTGCCAGTCGGAAAAACGTTCAATTCTTACAGTCAGGCCAGAGGTCGTGATGGCTCCTGAAAGGCGGTAATATAATTATGTACGGAGACAAAGTATAGAAGACAAAGTTAGGGATTTATTTGGGTGACAAGTACTAGAATAGGTGAGTAATGGTAATAGAAAATAGCCATGAATCCGTCACAATTTTTACGACTTAGGAACCGTAGAAGAACACTTGCCATTCCCCCTACACAATGGCGACGAAACAAAACAACACATCACTCACACGACAAAGATGTGTGGATGTTTTGTAACAAAGCATTTGGATCACATGACGTAAATGACTACGAGTTACACCGTCATCGTAAACTATATCAACGTCACTGTACTGTTTGGGGCAAGTGAAGGCATTAATTTGTTCTTTTTGGCCTTGGAACTGGTTACAAAAATGAAAGAAATGTCTGCACATTTATGATGTCGTTTATCGCCGTCTAGCAGCGGAGATGACCAATACCCAAAGGGGTAAAGCCATTCCCATAACCAGTCATCAGCTGCGACGAAGACCTCGTATAAGAACGAAAATTTCTACGTACAGCGACTAAAAAACGAGATTTCTGAGGGTTCACTGGGAACCCGAGCTCAGCGAGCAAAGCGTATCCGAGCGATTAGCGTTCTGGCCTCCAAGCTAGGAAGACAAGACATATCCGACTTGCTTTTATATAAAAACGATCCCAGCAGCTGGTCGTAGTGGTTCTCGTAACGCCGCAAAACTGCGAAACCAAAGCTAGCATTCTCCGAGTTTGACCTCGAGTGGTATAAAAAGCAGTCTCCACACCACACCACATTACGCTAAACAACCCCACATCACACACCTTATTACACCACCACACACCACACTATAAACACCTATCAAACACCATTCGATCACCCATCAAAACCCCTCAAACACCCATCACACACCCTCAAACAATCATCAAACACCCCTCAAACACACAGCTAACATCCCGCAAACACCCCTCGAACACCCCTCAAACACGCTTCAAACACCCGTCAAACACCCCTCAACCACTACTCCATCTAACACTTCAAACACCCTCCAAACACCCATCATATACACTCCACCCACCACAAATAATTCTCTCTTTGGTGCCACCACGCTATCTTACTCGTGACCCACGTGGCTAGTTGTTGAACGAGTGACCGTTTTTAATTTTGCGGAAAGCTTATACCGCTCAGAAGGTTTTTACCTGAAAATCACTCGTGCTACGATTGGGCAAAAAAAAAAAAAAAAAAACAGAACTAGCCACCAACGAGTTGACACGAGCTTTTAGAGAGTAACAAGTTAAAGAATTTCAAACCAAGGCCGTCGAAACAGAAATTGCGAGTTTCGCCTCCCGGTTCACAGCCAGTTCTTGCACGGGCTGTAGTCAACCACTGACTTGGCTTGGATCCAGGAAGCGAGACCCACAGCATCTATCCTAATCCACCTTGCGATAAGCGGTGGAAAATTAAGGGAGACAGTTGCAATATGGATACTACCGCGCCCCACGAACGTGTAAAGTTTTTATAAACTTCTGGCTTGACCCCACTGGAAATTAAACAAGTCGTCGGATTCAGTTGAAAGAGGTGCCACAAGTTTTGAACTCTCTTTGGTTTTCAGTCCGTTAGAATTTCATGTCCTCCCGGGACAAGAGAACGTTTTCAATTGGTGGACGAAAAAGCCAAAAAGCCCTGCACCTGACGACATCATGGGGATGTTGTGGGAAGTAATGGAAGCGTTCTTGTGGAACCAGGCGTTAAGCCTAACCGAATGCTCTCGAATTTCAGGGTAATAGGATTACTTGCTTGGAACGACGTGTGGGCTGCGGTTTTATTCCCTTAACTTTTTCGAGTGTCCCTTCCTTTTTTCTCACGCTAAATTCCTTAAAAGCACAACACGGTTTTAAAGAGGATCAAAACGTAATAAAAACAGCTTCTTTCAATTGCCGTTGAATTGAAAACTGAGATTAGGGTGGAAAATCGTCACCCCAAAATGGATTCTTCAAACTACATCTGCGACATGGCAGGGTTTAGTAGCGAAACGTTTTCGTCTCATCCCATGAGAGATTACAAAGGAAACGGAAATCTTAAGTCCCGGCAACTTTCGCTAAACGTAAAGCAAGATAAACAGTTTTGGACTTTAAAATTATACAGTGACGTAAAAGGCTTATGATAACGTTTTGATTTCCTGTCATTAAAACAAAGTGAACTATAAGTTTAAAATCCTGTACCAAGCGCGGCGCCTCTGTCTTGTGATGTAAGAATAAAGCTTGTAGCACACTACTCCGTTCCGTTCCATCACGTCACGTGACAGGGCGTCAAATTTCTGTTTGGATTAAAAGAATGTTAATTACAGGAGCCGCGTATACTGCTCCTTCCCGTTCCGTGACAACCTGTTGGCTAACGGACGGGATTGTCGAGGCAGAATCCATTCGATCAAAAACTGATCACATCAGAGAAGTGTACGCACTTGCCGTCAGTCGACGGCCGTTGTCGTCCGTCACGCGCCTGCGGACAACGTCTTTCCCCTACTAAATACAGATGCGAACCTACTTCAGTTGTCTTCTGGACTTAAATATCATCATGACCGAGCGTAAAGAATTAATACCTAATTTACTACAACTTTCTATTTAATTATCTACTTAAGGTCACTACAAGTCCTTCGTTATTGAGTCAATCAGACTCTTATGCGAACGGTCTGTCTATCTGTCTATCTGTCTGTCTGTCGGTCTGTCTATCTGTCTGTCTGTCTGTCTGGGTGTTTGTCTGTCTGTTCGCGCTATAGCGTTTTCACGAATTATCGGATGTCTGTCAAATTTTGCACACAGATTCTATGGCACATTTCTAGGTCTAAGTTCGAAAACGGATCGATTACGTCCGGGAAATCGTCCACTAGAAGCAATCAAAGATTTTTGTCTGTTGCAAACGAATGGCGTTTGTTTTTTTTTCTTCGGCCGACTGACGTCATCCATCCACGATCAATGACCGGAAACTATGTAGCCTTCGTCAGCGGTGGACGTCACCACCAACCGACCAATGACTGGCAACTTGATCAATTTTATTCTACGGACCACCGACGTAGACACTGATCTCATTCGTACGAACTGGATAACAAAGTTATATAGTCTAATGCCAGCATGCGCGAAATCAACGTAGGCTTGGGCTACTTGTTTGGACAATCTTTCATGACTTTACTGCGTAGTACTTTTTACGGGAGGGTGGGGGAAGGAGAAATATTTAAAACAACTTCTACTGTATGACATTTGTTTTTTTGTTGTTAAGGGAGAGGAGGAGGAATCAAATTCATAAAACTACTTTTGGGCAGTGACTGTGCTATCTAGATATTTCATTCTTATCAGTCGTGCGATATGGCAACGTCGTAGTTGGATAAATGAAATGTGCAAAACGCCGAGAATAAACGGTTTGGAGGCATCCCGTATCATAAAACTGCCAAACGATGCTGAATATTTTTAATGTTGATTCAGTTCACTAGTGTTCTAATTAAACTTACAGTTTAAAATGAAACCGATTGAAGAATCGTAGTGGGCTCGTCTTTAATTGAGAGGTGTGCGCCGCCATGCCATCCAACGCAGTTGATAAAAAAAATGTATGGGGGGATTGGGGGGATTGGGCGGATTGAGGCAAAAAAGCTAGAAATGCAAGCGACCACTGGTTTTATGATTGCATACGAGTCATGGAACCGCGGCCAAGGAATCATTTGGATGTTTGGATTGTATTCTTAGGAGGGGTAATTATTCACACGTGTTAGACAATTAGTAGCCATATCGATCGCTGTATTCGCAAGAGAAAACAAATCGACTTTCACTATAATTGGTTTAAACAGGTTTATTTGCTTTGCCAATTTGGACGCGACCAAATTTAAAAGTTCAGCGGAGCCGACTTAAACGGTAAGCTATGGACGAAATGTGCGCTGGACCATCCACTGCCGTCAGTCGTCGGAACGGAACGGGACCGAACGAAACGGAGTAGTGTGCTACAAGCTTAAGTTAGCCATTGACGACGGCAGTTTGGTCGTCTGATAGATATGGTAAAAAGGTGGCTCTCTTAACAGGCTGTGTCTTCTGCGCAACCACAAGATTGGTGATTTCAGCACATAGTAAAAATCCCAGTGCTGCAAAAATATTTCCAGATCTTTAGAATCGGGTGCAGGGGTTCCAGTAATGAAGAAAAAGCTTAACATAAAGGTACTGGAAAGTGTCTTTTATGAGGAATAAGTACCCTTAACATTTTTGATTTTGTGTTACCAGCTAGCTATAGAGCAGTGACATTTGCCGCCATATTGGCACCAGTATGGGTTTTGGAAGGAATACAAGGTGCACTATATAAAAATGGAGGGAAAAAGAACGGAAGAGCGGATTTCTTAGGCTTAAAATAACGTTGTTTTCTCCAACAACAAAAATCGTGCGTTTTTTAGGTCTAAGAAATCACTCTTCACAGCATCGGCTTCAGTATGCTGCCCTTCTGTTTCTCTGTGCAGTGCCCCTTGCAGCTAACCCATTAAGGCTCCAGCATAGTTATATACAATAATACTGCGTCGTGTCACTGCTCTATAGCCATGTTAATTCCCATAGGGTATACAAACACGCTTGTATAGCCCGCTACGGGAATTTGTTTGCAAACCTAAATAATTTTCATACACGGCGACGTGCTTTTGCAAAACTGGGGAGAGGGGGGTACAGCTTGAAGTACATACGTCTGGAGTGGTGCGTAAGTGCAAAATCAGTGTTGAAACTGGTATTGGAATTGTCACGGACAACAGAGTATAACATGCTTAATTGTTACACACTTTTTACTTTTACTTTTATTTATACATGAGCCTACGGACCTTGAGTCATTCGCTCAATTCTAAATCTTATAACTACGACTACAACTACTTAAATCTAACATCCATAACCATAATTCCGTTACACCCGTGTTCACCATAGATCACCCCCCTACAACTGGTTGAACCTTCCCGTCTGCTTACAGAACCTCACTAGTTGTCGTAGGGCGGATACAGTCCCTGCATCGTGCGAGGAGGCACCCAGAATTCTCCTCAGTTCGGCTCCCCAATCCTCCAGTACCCGGCCCCGTGCTCCACTGTCTCGGTCTCTGTACCACACCTGCAGACCGGAGTGGGACTGAGGCCCAGCCGGTGCTTATGAGCCCTCAATAGCACATGGCCAGTCCTAAGTCTGGACAACAGTGCTCCGTCTTCCCTAGGAAGCGCATCCAGGCCACACGGACGACAGACAGTCGGGTGGAGATCGTAAAGAACCCTGCCTACTCCACTATCATCCCACTCTTTCTGCCAGTCCCTTGTGGTCACCCACTTCAGAACTGGGAGGAGGTCCCTTGGAGTAACTGGAAATGTCACTGTGTTGATTCTCTGCTCAAATCCCCGTCTAGCCAGTCCGTCTGCCACCTCGTTCCCAAAGTGGCCAGTGTGGCCCGGCACCCAGCACACAGCCACCCTGACCCACCGCTGCACACTTAACTTTCAGTAACAAATTGTCAGAATACATTGTTGTTGTAAAAAGAAGGCTCCAGCTTCGTCGGGCAGATGACCAGGATATTTTCATTATTAATACCGTAAGTGACGCGGGCGATATCATCATCAGTGAATGCCACCTGAGATATAACTCGCGAGTGGTGGCTTCTGCCACTTGGGTAAAACAAGCTGCTGGCGGGTGTAGACGCCGACGGATTGTGCTGATGGGGTAGCAGTTGGAAAAAAAATTCCTGTAAATCGTTGAATATCGTGAGGTCTAATAACAAACCAAAACGTTAAGGTGTGAATCAAGGTCATTTTGGCCCTACCTTCACCGGGCAGGGCGTAGCATTTCAACCGGAAGCAAAAGAATTATCTGAACACACGCTAGTGTGCCGCACATTTAGCAACAGTGCGTCAGTACATACCGAATCATTACATGCCTAACTGTCTGACTGCATTGTTACTGTATTATTAACGTTGGTAAAATGTACTTTAATACTTTTTTTTCAGTTATGCAATTAGAGATTAGATTACGTCAGTTGTCTAGGCTGTAATTTCACCGGCAGGGTTATCTGTTACAGAGCGGAATAAAACAAATATAAACCTTTTCCTAATAGTGGTACACATGGAGCAGATGTGAAGCATGGACCAGTAGATTAATGAATTTATCTTTAATGAATTTATAAATTAATGGTAATAACGCCAACGTTAATAATAATGAAAGTAGAAGTGAATTTTCGATTTTCATTTCCTATAAATGTTGTGATATCCCCCTAAAACCACAAATAGCGTAATGGAAGCCACCAACCTTCCAAAAGGGCCAGCCTTAGAAAGCAGTGATATCATTAAACAAAGAAAAGGCCGCCAGGCATTAACCCTAGTAACCGGCCAACTTGCTACATTGCATTCTTCTTTCATTCCTTACCTAATTTGTAAGGCAAACGCCAGCCAGATGTGATTTAAATTATCTGAATATATGATGGATTGCAGAAACGTCAACGTCTGAATCATAAGGTCGTTAAGTCCAACGTGATTCAGCAGTGTAGCACTAATCAAGTAGTCGTACCACATTATATTACAAGTGGTATTTTTACACGTATTTTAATTAGGTAAAAAAGTACACAGCGTAATGTTTAACATCAAGTTTTCCTGAACAGTAAAAACGGCGTTGTCACTGAAAACGAGTGGTACATCACGGGTGGAATAAGGGCACGTTTACGCAACCACTCGCTTTTGCATTCTCGCAGCTAGAAGCTAGAAATCACCTCAAAATCCAACATGGCGGCGGTTTTATGTCTGCCACGTCGCAACGAAAACAGCAAATAACGTGAGTTCAGAAGCGTTTGGGAAAATTGTTTCGTCATGAGGAATTCTTTATATTATTGGCACGGATTCTAAGACTGCAAGTATTTGCTCAAACGATGTCGGATTTAGCTAATCCATTTAGCGTTGTTACCATGGCAATGTCACCTTTGCCATCGCGATTGAGTTCTAGCTGCGAGAATGCAAAGGCGAGTCGCTGGGTAAAAGCGCCCTAATAGCTTGGAGTCTCATCCTCTGTGACGCAGCATCTTTCCTTTCAAAAATAAAATACAAAGTATTTCTCTTCTCACTATAACATCTACTTCCGTTTCTACCACTGAAAATTGCTAAGGCCTTATGGTACGTCTCGGGGCGTTTAAATCTTGGCGCTAGATTCAAGCAGCAAGCCTCAAAAAGCCATTACCGCTTCTTTATTTCTGCGTTCCTTTACTACTTCAGCGCTCAAGCGCCGGTCGTCCGTCACCGGCAGTGCCGTCGCTTCGGAAGCAATCGTGTGTTTCCGGTATTCGCCCCCGCCGTCGTTCGGGATTTTCCGAGCTGTTGCCACGCAACCATAAACGTTTTATTTATTGGTGCGTGGGCTTGGCTTTCATCTCTGGCAAAGTGGCGCGAAAATGGGAAGTTGTAGAAAGGGATTTCTCGAATCGTTTATTTTCAGCTGACAAGTTTTTCTCCGGTAGATTTTTTTTAAAGCGGGGATGTCTGCCAAGGTTTGACCTTCTCCCCACGAAATTGTTTAAAACCAATTTTTTTTTTGTGTGGCTTCAGTTGTACTGTCATTCGTTGAGCATTTTCCTGAACTCGTCACACTGTGTAGCGCCGTCATCAAAGTTGTTCATAAATTGTCCCATCCGACAAAGTGACGTCCTTGATGATGGCTTGGATTCATCGGCTTTTTTCAAGCGGTTTTTTCCGGTTTTTTCACTGAATTCACTGACAAAGATGGAAGACCTATGCAGAGCTTTTTTCCTCTGGGGTTAATTATGTAAACATGATCCCCAAAACAAAACTTGTCACAAGTTTCCAGCCAAGCTTTTCGGCCGCTTAAAGTCGGGATATCAAACGCCAAGCTTTTTCGACAAGCTAATCCCAGTCAGTAATAACTCAAAAGGTCAAATAAAAACTATAAATATTGCTTACTGCCACGCAATTTCAAGTATTTTTTTTTTTAACGTTTGTAGTCTTTAGTCGGTAGGAAAACTTGGCGAAAGAGCTTGCCGTTTGATATCACAACTTCAAACGGCTGAAAGAAGCTTGGTTGTAATCCTTAACAAGTCTTGTTTGAGAAAAATATCAAATTTTTTTTGGTCCAAACTGATAAAATCCGTTTTTTTTCTGTAGCAAACAAGATGAAAACCCATAGACTGAAGTTTTTGGGTTTAGTAAATTTCCATTAGTCGGTTTACGTGTACCTTATTAGTTTTTTTCTACAAAGTCCACCGAATTCGCAATTCGTGCTGTTGTTGCGTACACATGTTTTCGTGTTCACTGTTGTTTCATTTCTGTTTATTTATGTTTTCAAATAACTTATTGAATGAAGCCCCTTTCTGGTTAATGGATAACAAGCCTTAATGGTTTTAAAATAAAAAAAAAAAGGGTAATGACCAAAAAAAAAAAAAAAACCGAAGTTCCTGAAGTCTTTTTGCAATATTGACAGTTTTTGTTAAATTCGGAATTTTTTTTTTTTTTGTGTGGGGCGGAAGGGCGTGCATGGATTTTCTCAGCCTAGGGCCAGAAAATGGGTAAACTGGGCTCTGCCTACCAGTTTTGACAATGTCTATGAAAAACCATTTTACACTCATAATTCTATGATTTTTATCCTTGCTTTTTGTCTAATTATTAATACTGATTCAGGTAAGGTTTTGGCTCTGGTTTCGGTAGTGTTTTCGGTTTCGGCCGAAACAGTTTTACTGGTTTCAGTTGAGGTTTCGGCCGAAACCAAATCACCAGTTTCGGTAGGGGTTTCGGTTTCGGCCGAAAGTGAAAAATCGGTTTCGGTCGACCACTACTCGAGTGTGTGCGACTGCTATGTCGGCAAGACTAAAAAGAAGTAGGAGTGGTGCAAACCACAGCATCAGTGGTTCAGGGAGACGGAGGAGGGGGTGGGGGGAGGGGGAGCATGCTTTCCCTGCAACAGAGTTTAGTCATACCATAAAGCTACACAAATTCATCGAAAATGTGTGAATAAATTAGTTTCCAGACGTAGAAATCAGCTTCCGAGACTCCGCCCCAGACCATGCTGTGGAGGGGGAGCTAACAGCACTCCCCCTCCAGACCTGCTAGCTGACTTTGTTTGGCTCCAACGAAAATTTTTCCTGGCAGCGGCCACCTCCCCAGATTTACTGAATTTTACGGATATTTGCTGAATATGCCAAAACATGATTCTACGCCACTACACCATGCCTCTCTTTACATTTTGTTTTTCCCTTCATTTTATTTTGAATTATTTAGATAAAGTAGCAAATTGATAAGTTTGAAACAGGCTCCAAGGCAAACGACCAGTCGAAAATCAATAAATAATAGTTTACGACCCCTGGCGAAATGTACTGGATTTATGACCCGATGGGCGATATATCCCGCACATGGCCAATCCGCGAGAACTACGTCAAGATGACGTCGAGGTCGAAGGCCGAGACGCCATCGAGATATAGTCCTAGCAGATTGGCCATTTAAGAGCTATCGCCCATCGGCTCATAAATCTAATACAGTTCGCCGCGGGTGGTGTAACTAATTTTTCTCACGGTCCCTAACTTTCGAAATGAAAAACAAAATTGTTGGGGTAAATGGAAAGTTTGCCTTCACAGCTGTGTTACATGTTTATGCAAACGTCATGTCGTCACGTTTGCGTAATCTTGTATTGACGCAGTCTGGTTTGCAGCCGATACCATTTGAGCGAGGGGGGGGGAAGTTATGTCCTGGAAGTGGGGTTTTCTTTTTAAAATAAGGTATAGGCGAAACACTTTTTTTTTAATTCAATGGACTGATGTCTATTATCGTGTTGCACAACACGGAAACTTCATCATGTAAAAATTACGTCGTTCACCTCACAGTCACGTCAGTTGACATCACCCCACCTTGTGCATGGCATCCTTATCAACACGCTTTCGTGTGGCGACATATCCCATATCCTTTAGTGTGGCGATATGATTATCACGCAATGTAGAGTGTGGTGATATGGGCTGTAACGCTGATTGCTTCTGCATTGTGAAAGTTGGAGAATGTGCGATAAAGAATAATATCGGTATCTACCTCGTTAATACCGTTAATCATCATCTCACCATGTCCGCGTGCGAATCATCATGTCACAGAAACAACAGCAATGTTCATCTGTTAACTTGTTATGACGACCATTGCATATAAGCCTCAACGCCAACTGAGAAACAGTTTCGCGAGCGGCATCTTCTGAAATCCAGGTAAAGGTCGTCAACGTTGCCAACACGGCTACGGGACTTTTGCAGTTACCAAGCAAATCCCATCCTTGGGTGGATTACCAGCTAGTCATTATCAATAGAAAAGTGTTCAGTATCGAGGATGATTGGTGGATTGTAGATGTACTTGTCAGACATTAGTAACATTCTCCTTCGAAAGTTATCGTGTCAACAAACCGACTAACCCATCCTGATGGTATTGAGAATAACATTATGTGTGCCTATAATCGCAGCATTTTTAGTGAAGATGTCTATAATTCTTGTTTTTCAAGCAGCACAATTCGCACGGACACGTCCTGCTACCTAAAATGTCAGTTCGATTAGAGTATGACTAGCTGTACCCCCCCCCCCCCCCCCCAGCGTAACATTCGCCGGTCTAGCCAGTTCCCGCATACCCGAGATAAATACTGTAGTGGGCAGTATGAAAAGGTCGCCGACTGCCCCCTGCCTCCGAATTCCCCTGCGGCCTACCTCCCACATTCTCCCATTGTATGGTCGGATTTCCCCCATGCCACCCCCCCC